>JWHW01028887.1:186091-201359 GCA_000931545.1 Papilio glaucus | reverse complement strand
CTGAATGAATTTTATGAGTGCCCGTAACATGTACACGTGATTTAGAAGAAAGATAAATGTAGTCGAAGGTAGAGAGATACGCCAGGACCGTACCAAATAATTAATCTTTGCATACCCCTACGGGTTACGGCGTGATGCATATTTGGCTGGCCCAGTGCGGATTGGTAGACGTCACATGTGTTTGAATTTGGTGGTTAGACATGCCGGTTTCCTCACGATGTTTTCCTTCACCGTTTTTGGAGCAGTGGTGATGAAATAAATTACACAAAGTAAACTGCCTGGGTTCGAACAAACGACCTACAGTATGTAAGTCGGAGCCTAAACCACTGAGCCACTGCTCTTTTTTATTTTAATACTACGCTTTAATTGTGTGTTGTTTTAGAGCCCGTAAAAATAACCCATAAGGTTTTAGAGTGATGTTGGTTTCGTAGCGTAACTTGCTCATGTGTAAATTGTTGCTGGTGAGAAACATAAGGCCTCTTAACATCGCTCTCAGCGACAACTTAACGAAAGCCTGATTAATTTACTGTAACAAATTACTTTAAGCGTATTGTAATCTGTCTTGAAAGTGACTTGATATTGATTTTTAATTGTTTTATTTTATTGAAATGCTTACAAATCCATTTAAATCGAGTATTTTAAATTTAAAATAACCATTAGTAATGCTCTAATTTTTAAAACAATTTTTTTTCCGCAATACTTCGTAACTTTGTTGGAAAAACGATTAGCGAAACTAAGTTATAACTAAGGTTACGAAACTTTCAATTTAATTTGAAACAGTTTAAGGTTATCTGTGAAATTACTTGGAAATTTGTTCTCTAGTTACGAACTTACTAAGTTTTCTTCAAGTTCGGTAAGCTCGTTAAACGCAATTATATTAATTTACAAAAAGTATCAGCGATTAGCGGTCGATAAGTGAAGACTTGAAAGTGTCCCAATTGGGACGCTTTTTCTATAAGTTGCAAATACTAGCTGTCCTCTTTTTTCTTATTATTTTAATTACGCTATCCTTTTCACACTATTAGATATGTGTGAATGTTGCTGTCACTGTCTTTGGAACACTTTAGACAGGTGATTTTATATGAGTATAACATATCTATAGTATAAAATATCATTGGTTAAACGATAATTGGGTTATCTTGGCTAATTTGAAAACTTTTGTGATTTAGTAATTAATTTCGGAGAATTATAACTGTCTTAGACGTTGCCCGCGGCTTCGCACGCGTTCATTTCATTTTCCACGCTCGAAGTTTTACTAAAATTCCTCTTATCTTTTGACTTGATTTCGCGTATAATTACTTCGGATTATAGGTAAATGTCAAAGAGTTATTATCGGTTGCCATGGTAATATTTATACGGTTTTATTTTCCTATCCTTCGGAAAGTTTATCACTCAGGGGATGAATATAAATCGTATTACCCCACTCTTCAAAATCAGTCAAGTTGCTTAGGCTAGAGCCTGTCACAAGGAACTGACATATATATGTACATACCTATGTACATATATACATAGACAGAGAGGTATGTCACGATATCACATAGTATCTTAAACCTTATTTGCATAGAAAGGAATTTAAATTAAATTTAGGTATCCGACATATGTTCCAACCCTTACCGTTCGGGCAGTAAAGTGGGATTGCTCTCGTAAATGTTGGGAAACCCCACTTAATGGCTTGTATTACAATGTTTCAGGGTATAAAGTTTATTGTAGAATGTGTAATGAAGTTGTTCTAAATGTATTGTAGGAATGCAAGCATTTCTTATAGGACAAGCGGGAATACTAGCAGTGGGTCACTCAATGTTAATACCCATTAACATCTTTTTTTTATAGTAGAAGGTGGCACACGAGCAAGCGGTTCACCCGATAGAAGGTGAACGCTACCCATAAACATATGTAACAAGCAAATGAGTTGCTGATGCGTTGCCTACCTTTAATGGACAGAGGAAGAGATGAACAGAAAATGGTTATTTCCCTTTCCTATTCATCCCCTCCATCGTCAAGTCATTTTCCTCTTCCCATCCTTTTCTTATTATCAAAGGATGGAAAGATGAATATGACTAGAATTAGGTCTCCGGCACCGCACTCATCAGACGAAACGCAGAATACTTCTACTTCACGCCTGTCTTCTGTGAGGTCGTGATATTTCACCGTTCGAGCCGGCCAATTCGTGCAACAGATATTCCTGCGGGCTCTATCACTGTTAACTACTAACTATAGCACCAGAGGAACTGTAGATGCCGGTCTTTAGAAGAAGAGGAAGAACTGTAGAAGAAGAGGAGTACGCTCTCTTCTTGTAGGATCCTAAGTCGTATTGGTTTATTGGCATGCTTCTTCGGTACACTCTCCATGAGGTAGTCAATAAAGAATTGAGAGACGGGATGTTTGTTCACAATAGTTAGCGATTTCTTTTTACGTACCTTTTTAACTCTGGTATAAAACATTAAAATGTCTTCATGGTCAATAAAAGTAAACAGGGTGCGACAAATTACAGAGTAAGGGTCACTTCGGCAGCACCGATGTGTTTAAACAGACAGGATATAAATTTGTTGACAGAGGGCGCTTCAATCAATGCGTTCACTACGCCCTTTTCCGAACGTTACTATTCAGGTGAAAATATATCCGTAATGTAAATATTAATTTAGTCGTAACTGTTCGCTTTTATTTAAGCTTCAACGTTTTAAAGTATTGTTATATAGTTAAGTTAACTGATTGTATTGCTGTTGGATATTATTATTGAATCTAGAGATGAGAGAACAGCGGTAGAGCCGGCATCAGCATTTGTTGTCTGAATAAGCCGATTCGACCGAAATAACATGACCTCATTGACACGCATGAAGAAGTACGTTACGTCTTATGAGTGAGGTATCAGAGATCTCATTCTATTTTATTATTTCCTATCCCTGTCCCAAGGAAGAGATTGGAAGGAGAAGAAGATTTGACGGGAGGGGATGGATAGGAAAATGAAATATCCTTTCTTGTGTTTTCCCCCTCCTCTGTCCATTAAAAGTAGGCATCTGAAGTCATTAGCTTGTTGCGGATGTCTATGGGTAGCGATCACTTGGTATCAGGTGAAGCGCTTGCTTGTTTGCCATCTACTTCACATATATGCTAAGCTAGCGTGTACCATCTTTAGTCATATCCCTTTACATGAGGGATTTTGATCAAGCGATGGTTTTTTATTACTTTAATATTATAAATACAAATGTATGTTTATTAGGCTTCCGCGCCTTAATTCCTACTGTTTTGTCCTGTTCATCTCGACCAGGACTTAAGAACAAAGAAATGAAATTATTGTGTTTTTTATTGTCTTTCAAGAGTATGTTAAACAACAATGCAAGCGTAGCCGTAGCTAAGCTATGAAAAGAAAAGTTCTATTGTTTTTTTTTATTCATTAACAGGATGTGGGCAGTGTGGCGCGCCTGGTGCCTGTTGGCACTGACGGGGGCCGTGCTGGCGCAGAGGATTGACCAGGACGCTGTGCTCAACCCGCGCCCGCGCGGCAGGGACCGCGAGGCATCCAAACCCGATGAGCCGACCTGCGACCAACTGAAGGCTATGTGGAGGTATTTATTTAACTCACATATAACTTAGTATTTTATTATAACCGAGAAAATAAAAGCGATATAGTGATATAGCTGGCATGGAACGGTCTAGAGTCTTCTGCAGATAACAGTGACATACTAATGAAGAACGATGGAAGGAGTACCCGTAACCGATGGGTGTGTATGCGTGGTATGGATGTAGAAGGGAGAGGGTGTGGATCGTGTCAAATGGAAATCCATAATCTCTGTCTACCCCTCTGATGTACGGGTGTACATATTTATTTATTTACTGTGATCTGTAGCTCTATGTAACATTTGTAAGTTTCATGTTTTTTAATGTTCGTGCCCTTTTCTATATTTATTGATTTATCGTTTCTTATCGATAATGTACTTTAAGTTCCAATCAAACTTACTTACTTGATTAAACTTTAATGTACATATATGATTATAAACATTTATTTAACTTAAAAGGTTCACAAATTGAATGAAACACAAAACTATATATAAAAACAAAACTTAAATCTTTCAAACAAAAGTACATCCTGAAAAAGCGGACACAGAATAAAATATAGATAAGTATTTTATAACTTAGTATTCGTTTAGAAATAATTTTAATCCTTTAATTATTTATATCTAAGTTTAAGATGCCATAATAACCTGGCAACTTTTTGAGTCACTGCTTTTTGTCGCCTAAACGTCTTAAGTAGAAGTTATTTTGGTCGGGATTAATTAAGTCATAAAGTTGGCTATTATATAGCCTTATCGCAGCTTGTCACAGGCTGCTGTAATAGACATTGTGTTAATTCCAAAATTGAACGAAAAGAAAAACATTGAACGAAAGGAACGAAAAGAAAAAGTTTTTAGTCTTTCGTTTACGTAATCTGTGCAGACTTGTTGCCGTGACATTGCCTACGTAAAGGTAATACGTGGTTAATGTTTTTAGTTGTTTATTTTCATTAAAATCATGTGAATAAAGACTACAAATGCAATGATGATTTAAAAACAAATTACGTTACCTTACTAAGAATTTATTTTAAAAAATGCTTCATCATAATTCCAAAGTAAACAATATTGTTTAACCCAGACCAAGAATGTTGAAAAACAATTATTTATAGTTAAAAAAGGCAAAGCTTTCGTAAAGTATTTTTATTTAAATTATTATCTAGATGGCGTTGTACTTAATCATAATAAAAATATTGTCATGGGTCTCGGACACAAGCGCCAATTTTCAAGTCAATCGGACGTCGACAATTTAGAGAGAAGTTGAAAGATTTCCTTACAAACATACAGGTGGAGCTGATAATAACGTGTTAAATAACTATCACGTGAAGTAATTATACAATTAAACACTTATTAATAGAAAAATCGGTACACACAACACGGGGACATTGAAGCGCCTCTGTAAAATAAACTTAATTTGCATAACTGCGATCGCTTAACCGCTTTATTTCGTTTAACGATCTCACAATATGCATAAATTAAAATAATAATCACGAAATACATTTGTGCTCTACAATGGAAATACTGTTTCGAGCCATTTCAAACTCAAACTGGGTAGACAGAAAGAATGAGCAATGATAACCCCATCATCATCTTCCTGCCCTTTTCCTACATGTGGGGCCGGCACAGTAGGTAAGTTCTCTTCCATATCTTTCTATCAGCCCTCATATTTGAATCCCCACCTATTCTTACACATGTCATTTTTACACAATCCATCCATACTTTGTTCGATGTTAATCTACCCTTGTCACCACCAACGTTTATTCTGATTATTTCCTTCTTTATAGCTCTCATCTCATCTCGTATCGTCTTTCATCTGTCCGCTTAATATGTCGATACCAGTCTAACCTATCAATCGATGCTTTAACAGAGGTAGAGCCCGCAACAACAACTGTTGCACGGGCATCCTTCCTTTCCCATCCTTTCCTAGTAAAGATCCTCCACCATCCTAGTCCATTTCCTAGTAGGATTAGATGGAAAGGGGAATAGGATTAGAAAGGGAGGGGAAGAATCGGAAGTGGTTTCCTGACTATCCAATTCATTAAAGGTCGCATCTGCAAATCGTTTGCTTGTTGCGGATGTCTATGGGTAGCGGTCAACTAACATCAAGTGACTCGCTTGCCACTTTCTACCATAAAAATGCTTGCTGTGAACGATGCAATAATCTTTTATAGGTTCATTCATTACGTGAACTACTTCCACATTTTAACGTAACTTTTAATTAAAAAAAAAGTTCTATAGTGATGTAGCAATGCGATTAATTAACTTTTTGTTCGCAGGTTTTCAAAGAGGCAGGCTCGAGCACCGGAGATAATGAACGAAGTGAGCACCTACAGAGACCCGCTCATGTACAACGAATGGCCGGTGTACACCGCCATGCCCAGGGCAGCGCCCAGGTAATTAACTCGTTTTCGGTTTTACGAACGAATACCACAATTATACTAATAATGGACTGGATGGGGACTCCATATAGTGGTAGATCCCGCAACACCTGTTGCATGAATAAGCCGGCTCGACCGGTGAAATACCATGACCTCGCTGAAGACAGGCGTCAAGTAGAAAATGCTTCTGCGTTTCGTCTGATGAGTGAGATGCTCTTTCCCTTCCTATCCTGTTCTAATAAGACAAGGATTGAAGTGAAAAGAGGATTTGACGGGGAGGAGATGGATAGGAAAATATCCTTTCTGTTTATCCCCTCCTCTATCGATAAGGACGCGTAACGTTTAGGAGAAAGAGAGCCTTGTGCTGATTCACATTATACAAATTTAATTCATTCTGATTGGTCTTTCACGTCAACGTGTCTACAAAATATACCCACAAGAGCAAAAATAATCATCTGAAATATTTTGAGTGAAATAATAAAGTAAGAAAATGATTTTTCATCAACACTTTTGATATACCGAGTAATTTCAAGTCAGAAATTTCAATTAAATTTATTTTATAATTAAATTTTCTATCAAGCATAACTTGTTTAATCTCTCGACATTCGACTTCTTACGAATTGTTCCATTCATTTTGCTAAGTCTTCATTAGTTATATTTAACAAATAAACGTCCATTTCACGTTTTTTGTTAAAAGAAATGTGTCCCATTCATTCGGTGTACGTTTGGCCACGAGGTGACGCGTAGGCGAGCTCAATGCTTCGCCCCCAACACAATAGCTACATTGTTTGTAGAGCAAAGAGTATTAAAACCGGAGTCCTTCGTAAAAGCTCTACCATTTCTGGGCCATGGACGAAATTATAATGAGTATTTTACTTTTATTTTACATATAAATGTATAAAAATCTCGATTATATAAAAAAAAGTATTGATCCGATCGCTACTTAATAATATTCTACACAGGACAGTATATTATACAGTATTACCCGCTGGGCCAATCTGAAGATTTCCTGATTATTTCACATAAATCGGAAAAATACTTATATTCCGTATCGTATTGTTCCGATAGCTGCTAATCTTCACAGAAACTCCCGCTACGCCGATCATTTCCTGAAAATTTCATCGAAATTGGTTCAGCCGTTTCGAAGTTACACATTGCCATTGCCTGTGCTTTCGACTGCTTTAGTAAAAACGCTTTCGATTTCCCATTTTATACAATTAGGGGTGATTTCCAATCTTTTCGGAACGATCGCTTAGTCAATGTTGCGTCCTACGGTTAGTGTGACTGGCTGGATGTGACGATAATGAAATAATTAAATTAAACTTTTGTCATAGATTCCGATATCAGTACCAGGCGATGCCGCGCGAGGCGTACGGGCGAGTGGTCACCAAAGCACCTCCGAACGTTGTGCGCACACCGGATTATGACGAGGTAAAATATTACGAGTTTTTAGTAATACTTATTCATAATAGAGACCAAAAAAAACTACTAAAAGAGTTAAAAAACTACCAAATGAAAAAAACTCTTCTTAACTACCCTTTCACCTGCATCTATCGTAACTTTAGACTTTTGGATAAAGTAGATTTTAAATGGTTAAAGATTACAAACAAACAGATCCTTTCTATAAAAGTAGTATAGATGAGACGAAATCGTCGACCACAAGAGTCGTGTAAGTTTTACTTCGTTGCCTATTTGGCATCTTGCCTTTTCACAAACTACCTTTCAAAGTCAATGTACTATCATAGAAAAGGTGAGGAAGAAAATTTGTTACAGATGTTTGGAATGTTGAACGTGCCGCACTCCTCGGGCAAGATCCTGCGCTACCCCGGCCCTTCCAGACCCCGCGGTCAGCCCGCGTTCATGGTGCCACCGCAACGGGACCGGTAATCATGACTAAAATAAAACCATACCAATTATCAATAAGGTCAAGTAGTTTCCTGGGTCAAGATCTAGAGTTCAAACGCTCTTAGACGATCTTGGACCTTATATTTCGTTAAACTTATTGTAGTATTATAACCCAAAAGTTTATTTGAAAAAACAGTTCATTTCATTCGCACTACGGCAGTGGTGGATACAGTGCTGTCTTACCACTGCGGTTGTTAGCTGCGCTGCGGTTCTACTGCGGCTGGCTGCGTCGCTATACGCACTTTGCGGATCGCGGTTGATCCTCATTGACAGCGCAACATTGCAGCTGTCCACACCCGTCAGTCACAGATGTAATTTCGGCAAGCGGCTGGTTGAATCTGCAACCGTTTAGTGCTTGTGAGGTCATTGGTAACTGGACTTCAGTCGGAAATGTGACGAGAAATGATATAATTATCAACCATAGAGTGTACATTTTTATGGCGCATTCAATGTTTCGTTGTCACATCTAGGAAAATGTTTTAGACGATAAGTACTTACCGAAGACTGTATCTAACTTTAAAAATGTATTATAGATTTGAGGCGCTGAAGAAATTGATCAGACAGGAACACGTCCGGGAGCTGCAGAGGAAATATGAAACTGAACAAAAGCAAGAGCTCAAAGAACTGACCTCTGGCCGCGGGTAAGAAGTTATTGATTGATACATACATATTGTTTATACAGTGTACAGGGTGGAAAGATCGAATGCGATGTGGTTGGCAACTACCTTATATATTGGAAATAGCACATTATATGTAAAGGAGACTTGCCTTTATTTTTAAAAACAATAAATTCTGCATTTATGGATTTATGAGAAATCGCCTATTTTAGTCGGGACTCGTACCGGTCATTTGCGACAAAGAATAACTTGCCGTATTTTATGATGCAGATCGAAAGGGTTACTGATAAGGTTCATTTTACTCTGGACAATAAACACAATCAAAATAACGGAAGACCATGGAAACTAACAATTATCCTTCACCACAACTGAGACTTACCTACTTTTATTTTAGAGAATAATAAATACTGATGCATTTGTGGATTTGCCGAGCATTACTACAGATAAATTCAGATTTCCGATTCATGTTCCCTTTTGTTTCAGAAACGAAGACTATGCGTACGGCAACTATGGTGAGACTGAACCTCGGGGACTGCAGCCCCTCCAGGAATACGCTTCTGACGAGCCCGGCGCCCGCCACTCCAAGTATGTTGTGTCATAACATATATGCCACCTAAAGTTTATTGAGATGTAGGAGATAAGTTATTCCTTAAAAAAAGACATCGGGGACTAATGACAGAATAGAAAACTATAAACTATCAAATTAAAACACGTTTTTTATGTTACATTTAAGTTAGTTTTATCATATTTTCTTACAGAGAGGCTTTTTCTAATTAAAATGATTCAACTGTCTGCGCCCTTAGATCTTATAAACTACGCAACGGATTTTAATGCGGGTTTCAACAAGAGACAGAGTGATTTAAGAGGAAGGTTACAAAAAAGTCAGCGATGGCATACATCTATCTTTTAAGGATAGCTTACTATACCCTTTTTAACTTTTTTTTAAATGGTCACGTACTATGCGGTTATTGAAATACCATTTAAACGGATGCAGTATTAATCCTTATCAATGTAAATACGTTACTTCCTTAAGAATTCCATGCACATTATCATAATTCCTTACATCATATAATTTAAATGAATATCTTGGTATAACTACCAGAATTATTTACAGAAATATTATTACGCAGAATTATAGAAGTTTGCCGGGTCCCCTAGTACTATATATACTATATTAATTGTTTGTATTCCCACTAATTAACTCCCCCGTCTCCATTCTATCATCGGTATTAGACATACAGCTGATTTCCATCATTTCGTAGTCAATATACCGCGGGTTCGAACGAAGCGATTCGAATCTTCGTTTATCGTCCGTACGTCAAAGGACCGAAACAGTAGCCAGCGTCAGTGTTTTTTTTCCATCCAATTATGACGAGGGTACCCTTCAATAGAAAAGTGAATAGGCTGTTGCTAAACGTGAAGAGTGAATAAGCTGTTGCTAAACGTGAAGAGTGAATAGGCTGTGGATTGTGGTGAAACTGGTATTATTTAAATAAAAAAAAAATATATACATAACATTTGTATTTATAGACATCCCAGTGCCTAATGTAATTCGTGCTCTAATTAATTTTTCAATTGCAGGAAACCTCCAATGGGTAGTCGTCAGGTATCGCAGTTCTCCCGCTACTCTGACGTGATGCTGCCTCCGGTTCGCCGCAGCTTCTACCACCCCTACTTCGACTACCCGATTCCCGAGTACATCCCCTACGTCTACTGAACTTAACCCGCTCCCGTCAACCGAAACGACTACCTTCTAGAATGTTCTAGAAAATTCCGAGGTCGATCCTCATAAATGTACAATTCTGCAGGCTTTAATTCGTATCAGTATTACATGGCCATATCGGAAGCATATCCTTTTTAGGCTTTCGCTTTATAATCAATCCTCTTTAACCCTTGCGAGCTTCTGAGCGGTAACAATATTTTTTATATTTACAAAAACTAGCCGAGGTTTTCTCTAGATATGCGATCTTTTTAATCCCTTTTTGAATAAGCGCATTGTATTTTTATAGATTTAAGATTTAGAATCAATGTTGTTTGTAATCCAAGGCGCTAGGCCGAGGACATGTAATCTTAGTATGGATCTTCCGACGACAATAAAATTAAACTTGACAATAATATCAATTTACCGTCAATTTCTATGACGATAACGAATTCGACAATAAAATGTATCTATTTGAATTTTAATAATCTTGTAGTAGTTTATACATTGATGTCTAGTAGGGATATTTATATTTTACCTATATATGATATCTTTTAAATCTGTCGTGTGCGATTTATTTAGAAAAAATAAAATTAATTTTAACAAACCTCCAGAGCTTTTTGCTCTTACTTCTACTTTAATAGTTCTTACGTAAATTATAAACACAAAATCGTCGAAGAAAGGAAATGAAAATACGTAAGAGTTTGCCCAAATTGAAGGATACAAATATATTTATTTTGAATCCATTCAACTATATACTAGACTAATAAAAATCGTTCAATACCAAAATATTTCTTAATTTTTTTATCAGTATTTAATATTGTGTATAATATTTTAATTTAGTAGTGTTTTAAATTTATTAAATTTTATATTTCAAAACTTGATAAATAATTTATAAAGTTTTTTGTAAATTTATTTTTAAGTAATTTTTACAACTAAATTATAAAGATTTGATCTCTTTATTATAAAACATGTTTGATTATTACTATATGGCATTTAATAAGTTGAATTAATATTATTTTAATTTTATCATAAGAAACTAATTCCCTAAACATGCAGTTTATTTCTTAGTATGATAAAATAAACAGTCATGTTTCTCCC
Organism: Papilio glaucus; assembly: GCA_000931545.1. Taxonomy (NCBI): domain Eukaryota; kingdom Metazoa; phylum Arthropoda; class Insecta; order Lepidoptera; family Papilionidae; genus Papilio; species Papilio glaucus. The sequence goes on along the minus strand of JWHW01028887.1, from coordinate 190,114 downwards.
TCAAGCATAATAATTGTTGTGATTAGTCGCTAAGTGTATTATGAACGTTTAACTATGAAGTAACATGTCTATTCCAAAAGCCCTCAGGACGGCTACCATAGCGAGTACATTGAAACACTCAACAAAAGGATATTTGCTTTAACTACGTTTAAAATATTTCATGTTTAATAGATAATTGTATAGGGATACATTAACTGATGATTAATCAATATAATTATTGGATCTAGATGTAGTGGTTTGGTCTAGCGACCTGGAAGAGGCAACCTTGAATAGACGAGGGAAAGGTAAGAGGTTGTTGGAGATGGGTTTTGAATGTCATAATGGAGGCTTTCTGTATGCCTCGATGAACACGGTCGCTAATGGCGCTTGAAGGCTGTATTACGGAGTTGTTAACTATTTATGTATTAGGTATATAAACTGTATCTAAACGTCGATATACTTATAAGTATCGGCGCGTGCCGTCGGCATAACCTCACAGACTATAAAATTTGGCTTTAAAATTGTATAACACATGTATAACGGCTTTAAGCAAGTCAATGAAACTCCATTTAAAACTTCTATTTATTATGATCGGACGTGCGCGTCACATTTCTTACAGTATATATATAAAGATGTATACATAATTTATTTATATATAATTCTGTAACGATATTCTGTGGTTTTACAAATTGTTTTACTGTCAAGTAAGCTATCTATTTAGTTTATCGGTCGCGTGTGGTAGCGTGCATCGTTTTTATTCAATTATATAATAGTTTTTGACTTTATATCGATAAAATAAACCAAAATACTATCTCAGTAACATATCTTGGAGTTATATCAAACGGACATATATGAAGTAGCCATATCTTTAAAAAATATCAATTTTAACGCCTAAATTAAATTTTAAATTTACCTTGTGCTATTACTATTCGATTAATATTGATCTCACGAATGTAGATGACAATAAAGGACACGCTCGTGTCATTTTCGATGTTTAAAATGCCAGCACGATCTGGTAAATGCCAGCACGATCTGGTAAATGACAATAATGTTTCAAAATGACAATAAAATTATGAATGCGTGGCATTTTAACCTCGTAGTGATTGATACGTGTTTGGAATTCGTGCGAGTAACGCATTCGTCGTAATAATTATACAATTAAACTATCGGTAATAATAATAATTAATGTTTTAAAATGTATATTTATTGGTGGTTTTAATTTTAAAAAATAAAGATAGTTACTCCTGAGCAAATTGATTTCGTTATTTTTTTTTCCACACCATTCCCCGTTTTGTCCTTTGCAGATTAGCTATAAAAAGGGAAACAGGCAGACATCAATGCACACCTCAAACTATTGGGCCTTGAGACTTTATTTTGCACATACATATATGTTATTGCGTAGCATGCACTGATTTTCTAAATTCACCCCCTTTTTTTTTTTTTTTTTTTCGGGGGGGAAATCTTAATCACCCTGCTTCTGGGGGAAAGACAGGGTTATGTGAGGTTTTACTCACTAAAACCCCCCCGGTGGCCATCTTCGAGTGCGATAGGTGGGGGCTCCGGGATCTCCGGTGGAACGCACCGGTGCCCCCTGCACTGAGCTTGCGCGCGACCCTGGGGAAAATTCAGCCCCTAAAGGTGTAAATGAATGAATGGTGGGGATGAAGTTTTGTATGGAGTAATATTTAAATTCCAATTTAAGTTGACTTCAGATCTATATGATCATACATTAAATAGGGTTCAGGTAAACCTGAACTATAAATTGTTATTTTTAAATTGAATTGCGGCGTGTAACCGCGTGGCACTGCTTGTCAGGAATAATACAGCAAACTTTGTGTAGCAAACAGGATGGAAAGGGAATGGTTCCTCAAGTATTATTTATTGCAGATGTAATTAAAAGACAGTTATTTTAAATAGTAATTGTATTTCCTTGATGATGTATACATCGAAGCTGTAATATGATAAAAATGTATGTTTTGCGTACATCTCGCAGAACGTTTCAGTACGATCGATAATATTATAATACAAAAGTAGCAAAATGTCATTATCTTCTTTTTCTTTATTCCTTAGAAAGCTACAAAGAAATATGGTAATAGAGTCAAGCTACGTCGCGCAACAGCTAGTGATTTATGAAACAAATAGACGAATGAAAGGATAGGCAATATTAAGAGATAATAAGACCAGTTACCGACTTGATGGACTGTATGAATCTTAAAAAGGGAACAGAAAAAGAAACGAAAATGCGAATGAGGAAGAAATGGTATATAAACATGACTTGGGATCTGTGTCACAAAGTCTAAGTAAAATTAACTGACACATAGAACTTTCTGTTAAAATAGTTTTCGTTTCAAAAATGTCTAACCGTTAAGTTTATGTCAGTTTGTTACTTGTAACTGTGTGTTTACACTGTCCAAAACATTCGCATAAAACATATCGCGAAAGAAATAAACATAGCCTTATTTGACAGGTGTTCTAACCTATTAGCACTTGCTACTTTATTTACCAGTTAAGTTTAATCGGAGATTTTATTCGTCAAATAAATTGCAAGTAGCTTATTCAGGACTTTACTTCGACATTGTGAAAATATGGGGGTAAATTAAAAGATATAAAATAATTAATTTAATTAATTCCCGAGGAGGGTTGGCTTAAGCGGCCGGGTTTATAACCAGTAATACAGTATGGACTACCGTGATACTATACAAGTGGAAAAACATCTGGGAGATGATGAATGGATAAATTATTTTGATTTATTAACTTTAAGATTGTTGCATTAATTTTATGTCTGTCATATTGCACGCCCGATGGGGTAACTGTTGATACCTATAGCACATCCATGTATTTCATGCCTATACCAGTGTACACAGTTTTGCAATAAATGAATTTATTATTATTATTAAAAACAATATTTGACAGTCTCTTAAATAATATTTTCGGAGCAGCAATCTACGTCTAAATTACTACAAAACGAATTACAGCTGTCGAATATTGCTTTCGAACTTTACGTACACTTGAAGTATCTAAGTGGGGGGAAACTGTTAACGTATTAGTAAAGTTGGAAATAGCTTTCGCCGATTTAAAGGGAGTTTCAGACGATGAACTTTTACAATAAACCGATATTTCTTGTTAATTAATTCACATTTATCATAAAACCAAATTAGTCTACGAAGTTTTAAATGTTTCTCACGTTATACTTTGGTCGTTATACAGTCGGGCTCGCAATTTTGTTATTTATAGTATAACAACACATCTATAATTAAGATTATTGTGATAAGAAAAGACTGATCTCTTCAGAGATCTCTTTTTTATGTTTGTTACCTCAGAACTCCGCTCCTGGTGAACCGATTTCGATGATTCTTTTTTTGTTCGAGAGCTAATGCTTGTCTATTGGGTGGTTTTTTTTGTCAAGGTCCGACCGGTAGTTTTAGAGTTAATCTTAATAATGCATAATATGAATGAAAGTTGAATTTTACGTTCTTGGCTTACGTAGGCCAAACTATAGGACTTACATTAAAATGATGTATGAAATAATTGTAGCTCTTTACATAAGCTAAATAAAAGTCCGCGATGACATATATCTATCTTCTTTGGTTGTCTCAAAATAACCGTTTTTTTCTTAGGAAACATTAATTAAAAGTCACTCGATACTTACTACGCGATTATTCGTGTTCGGTATGAATCCTTATCTATTTAAATGTGTTAGTTATCAAGATAATTTAATGTAGATTATAATTTTTCTATGAACTATACCAATCTGACCAATAGTTTAGAAGATATCAAATCTTTAAACTACAAAAGTCGGTTTTGTTTTTGTTAAAAAAACTTTTAAACAAAAACAAACCGATTTCAAAAAAACTATACTCAAAAACAACAAATGCACTTAAAAGTATAAAATAATTTTACGCAATTAAACATAAGAATCAATTCTTAATCATATTTATTTTTGGAGTCGTTGTCATCTGTGTTTGGTAGCGATCGGATCAACATATTTAGTGGTACCCAGGCGAAGCCGGGGCGGGTCACTAGTATAGTATAAAGTTCATTTGT
>JWHW01028887.1:145560-166266 GCA_000931545.1 Papilio glaucus | reverse complement strand
CAACAAATCATAGTTTTTTAAACATTAACACAATATAAAAGAGAATAATAAAACAAATATTTTTAATTTCGCCGAAAATTTATGTAATCACACTATATTGTGAAAACCTAACAAAACTTTTCAATGTAGAAACTAAGTCGGAAAAGTTCACAAAACCACAAAAGTCAAAACATGATGAAATAGAAAAGTTTTGAAACTGTAAGCTTTAGCTTTCAATACGTTATGTATAGTGGAATTAAACTTCGGTCGGGTAATTCTGTATTATTCGTGAAGCGAAGTCTTCTAGAACATTTTTTTAGTTTTTAAAATGGACTGGAATATTGGATTGAAAGGGGTAGGTAAAATTTGACACTTTTAAAATGTTCTATACAGGAGAAGCAAAATTTTCATGTTAGATGTATAACAAATACACAAAATAAAATAACTTATGAATTGGTGAACCTATGGGATGATAACTATTATCCTTTTGTTTCACTATAAGCCTAGGACAAAGACAGAAACAAAGCTTGTATCGCGACACGATTTCACGCCAGTAGAAACCCACGGTAATGTGTATAAGTCCCGTTAAATAACTCACGACAAACTTTTTTCTACGCTTTACAAACATGTCGCTGTGACGTCATCGGCATCAGATCTCATTGTGTATCACTGGGGTCATAAATATGGCGGTTTGATAGTGGTAGAATCCACAAGTGTCGCGCGAATGGTCCGGCTCGGCTGGTGAAACCACGACCTCACAGAAGAAAGGCGTGAAGAAGTATACTGCATTTCGTCTGACGAGTGAAGTGCAGTAGGTCTGATTTTGATCATCTTCCCCTTTTCATCATTTCTAATAAAGGATGGGAGAGGATTTGACGGAGGAGGGGAAAAATAGGAAATGGCAATACCATTTTTTTCATTTTCAAGACAATTTTTTTTTAAGCCCGCCCCTGGTACCACTTTTTACTATCCAATGCTCAAAAGAAAACCCAATGAAGGGAGGACTGAACATTGTTCGAGCAACAACGCTCTTAAATTGTTTATTCGTACAAATAATAGCCATTTTTTTCTAAATATTGGTATATTTTCAAAAATATTGTATTACATGACCTGCATTATATATTTACAAAAATAAAATTAGAAATACAACCAAGACTCTCAGTTATACAGCCGCTAATGTTTACATAGAAAAAGTCACGATACAATTACACCGCTCGCGCTGCGGCGGAGCGGACGTGTGCGCGGAGTACACCACCTTACAGTTATATTTACAAACAAAGCAAAAAAAGCGCTCCAACATCTCAAATCGATCACCAACACAACTTTATTGTGAAGTACGGCCATCCTGCTTACACTCATTTATAACGTATACACACTTTTCGCACACCGGTTTAAAGTAATCTAAACTCAACAAAAGTTCCATGTACTCATAGCTGACTGACATTGGCTGACCCTATAGGTGGTTCTGCGGCCCGGTAGGTTTTAGCGAGGTAAAATATAAAAACAAATTTTATACTTTAAATTAGAACAAGGTATTGAGGCTGAAAAAAAAATATGTAGAATAATTATAATATTTACGTATATATCAAGTTCAATTTTAAAAATAAAGAATTCAGATGATTCAGAGAAGAGGCTCAAGTCGCTTATACCCTTGGATCTACCAATGAAGGTGTATTTCTGCATTTAAATCTTACACAATAACTCAAACATTAGCAACAAGTATAAGATCAAAACTCTTCAAATTTAATTTAAAAAAAAAAAACAATATCACCACATTAGTCCAAGACACCTTGATAATACCGGTAGCCCATCTACCACACAATGCAGTTATTTTAAATCAAATAAACTTCGGGTCGTTGCAAAGTAATCTAATAACTTTACTATTAAAATTGTACTTTAACATTATTTGTGTACTTTATGAAACGAAATCAAAAATATGCAAAGGAATTGAATGAACAGAATTTCAAAATTCAAAAAAATTGTCACGACGATTTTTTTGAATGTTTTTCGCACACATAAGCCGTACTTCCCAATACAATCGTTAATTTCTCTCTGTTTCCCTCTATTTCTCTCTTCGACTACAAAACATTCTAAAAGGATACAGTCAAACAAGCGGATCATATAGTTATAGCAATATTTGACTACACAAAAGCGATGAGCTCATATTTACGACAAAAATCGTATTGCAACCCAATTAGGGCCTTGTCAAACAGCGAGGAACGAAATGACCGAATGAATGATTGTCAAGAATGAATGATTTTCAAGAATGAATGAACAATATAGAGATTCTAATTACTTTTTAGTATAGACAAATATATGGGCATGCCGATTGATATTGACTAAACTTTGGCAACATAAATCGTAACTTATTTCCTATGATCAAAAGTTTACACGGAGCGTAACTTGAAGTATTAACTTAGAAATAATTGATACACTTAACAATAAATCAGTACGAATCAAGCAACGCCCACGATTTAACCGAACAGTTTGTACATATCCAAATTTCACGTTACCTAACGTACGGATACTTGCAAAACTCCCATACACGGAAAAAAACAATTGCGTTATCCGAGAATTGAGTGGTTCTATTGGTGCCTTATTTTATATATCGTGGTCAAGCGCTAGTCATTTCATTACAAAAAAAACTTTTACAGGAATATGGTGTTATGAAAATTTTGTCAAATCCAATAACACAAAGATAGAAGCAAAAATAAGACTGACGTTAGTAATGCGTTACTTAAAGATACAATACAATTATTTCTTTAGATATTTAAATATCAGTACCAAATTATTATATTTAAAGTTTTTGTAGTTGAAGATTGTAGGAAAGATTTTAATGCCGGATGCATCATTTTTTTATTACAACGTGTTATCAATTGCTCTAGCATTCGATCGCAAATATCTGTATTTCGGAGAGTGAAATTCATGCAAGTTGTGCTTTTCCCCATACCAAAAGTGCCCAATGTGCCCAAAGAAGTTTTCAATTCTAATTGTTGATATGGTGTGAGATTTGTTGCTTGAATCATGTTTATTTACATTTTTCGATAGAAATAATTTAATCGACAATATTTTTCTATTACGATGTCTTATCAATCTCGGATTTTCACAATGTTCGGAAGTATCGACTTCTCACGTAACATTAAAAATAAATCTTTTCGTTCATCGCTGCCTATTCTCTTTTTGAACTAACCTAACTTACAAACTAAGTTTTCATTATATAAAAAACTTAGCAACATCCCTAAAGCCTTACATTTTATGTGTATAATAAAAGCTAAGAACCCACACACATCAGTCGGATGTCGAGTCTTGCATACACCCGGTAATACTCCAATGGTTTTTAGTCATACATAAAGCGTAGATCACACAGATGAAATCTGTTTAAGGCTAATCTGATCTGGACTTAAAAGGATAAATACTGGAAGTATTTAAAAGAATAAAACTGACGCTTGAGACAATTCGCATCTGTGTGACAAACGCCTAAGTAAAAAGAAATAACTGCCAAAATACACCACAAATTTGTCGACTAAATAACAATTAAACGAAATTTAATCTATGATTGAACACAAGCAGTTTGAGATCGCTAAAGACGTTAAAACGAATAAGGTGTGTTCTTAATGTTTCGCTTGATATTACAATTTAAAAATGACTAGGTCTTGCATAAAACCATCCACATACTAGATTTCTAACCATATGGATGATATATTTTTATATATTTTTAAACAATCTATATAGGATCAGAAGTAGTCAAACACACACCCTTCATCGTAAGCACGTCGGGTAGTCGAGTAAAAAATTCAACAAATTCAAAGCCTCCTCAAATCGCACGGTGAATGCAAGACCTCACCACATACCCAATACCCGTTCCGTTGGACGCCACAACATATAACACTCGACTTTATATACAAGACACACGACTGCTATGATTCAATAAGAGATATTTGCTGTTTTAACAACTAGTGTTATCTGTTACACTGTAAATGTAAAGTAATGCACACTTACCGTGAGTTCACACTGCCGAAAACATTCACATATCACATTTTCGGCAGTGCGAACGCGGCTTAGGCTTAGGTTAGGCTAGAAAGGAAAGAATTAATATAATCAAGCTGTGGTACTATGGTACTAAAACAAATTGAAGTCCTATCACCATAGATAGGAAATTTGCCCAAGAAATTTGTCGAACACTTAGACCTCAAATCGTATCGTAAAAAAGACGATGAACCAAGCACCTTGTCAAATTGAATCATTTCAGTTTGTCTTAACATCTCGCAAAACCCGTCCACTTCATCATTCAACTAATATTACAACGTATTATTTAATGCTCATACAAAATCTAAATCATACAATCTAAATGTACATAGCCTAGCCTAAGTAAAAATGTCAGATATCGTCTATACAAGACATATATACTCTGTCTTGTCATAGTTAAACCGAAAAATTATGAAAATAATAAATACATCGAAAAATTTTCAATAGGGCTGTGCATACGTATCCGAAAACAAAAAAAAATATGCGGCTTCCATTTAAAGAATATTTACATAATTTTGTTCACCGATTTTACCTTGATCCAAAATACAGTATGCACGAGCCTTTATTCAATTTGTGCTAATTTTAGGGTACCATTGTTACATTTTTTGGCCTTAAATTGTATCAATATTTTTTTTTGGGATTTTTTAAAAACCCACAATACAGATACTAAATTAAACCAATAAACAAAATAAATAACTTAAACTGCTCAGGCGATTTCAACCGCCGTTACAAACAATAAATACATAAAATATTTTGATTTGTATAATTTTTTCCAAGATATTTTCATTTCATACGCACATACATTCACACATACTCACAGACCTCTTTGGACACGATTTTAATTTGGTACAAATCTATACCAATACAGTAAATTAAAAAAAATATATTAATTATACAAAACGTAACAAAGACAACCTACACATACAATGCATATACAACTGGGTTTACTTAAGGAACTCGGCATGAAATAAAAAATAAACATGACACGAGAATTACAAATTGTACATTATGCACCTTAAATAATAAAAAAAAATCATAGACACATATCTATTTCTAATGTACTCTAATCTATGAATTCAAGAAAACATATGTAAAGTGATGACGTCATAGATATGCACAGCAAATTGCTAAATGCCCTGGAATAGTGTACTTAAATATAAAATACTACAAACTGAAAAAAAATAATTTCCTTGTAATACTAAGAGGTTAGCAGTCAAGTTCAATGCGGGAAATATATGTAAGCAGCTTTATATATCTCCTAGTGCCGATTCGGACTCCAGATATATAACATATTTAGGCTTTATCAAATTAATCTAGATATAATGCAATATACAACCAAATTTATTGAGCTATTACTTTAATTTGATTACAAAAATGTCACTGACATATGTCAGATGTCAGAGACTGTTTTAATGTCAATTTGACATATGTCAAATTGACATTAAAACAATCGTCTGTAAATCGGAAATGTCATTTTATAAATAATAAAATAATATTCGAGTCAAATAATAGCATTTTATGTTACAACTTTCGTGATTATTAATTTTATTTTTGTAGCTTGATCAATAGAAAAATGATTTTTTTTTAATAAAATTTATTATACAGTCCGATTTCTAGATTGAGAATAATACAAAATAATCACAATAATTAACCCGAATGCAATTGAACTAACAAGAAAATGGTTCTACAACTGTTTTTGAGCACAGATAAAAAATGGTACTTGAAGTTTTCCATCATCGCTTGATGGAAGGAACTTCCTTTAGTTCCAGCTGCCGTCTCAGGCGAACCTCGATCCTATGGCTTTAACATTAAATGTGACATTTACTTGTCCAACGAGTTTAGCTATCTTCAAGTAGATTATGCAACTCCGCGTAATTCAATATGGCACGGTGTAGGAATTCGTATTGTAACTGTAAAAAAGAAATTTTAATTTAATAAATACAAGAAATAGTGTACTATACAGTCGGTAAGAATTATTAAAAATACTCAGCACACATGCAGTGGTAGAGTCCGCAACAACATCTGTTGTATGAATGTGCCGACACCAGTGAAATATCACGACCTTACATACTCTTAGAAGGCGTGAAGTAGAAGTATTGCGTTTCGTCTGATGAGTGAGGTGTCGGAAGCCCAAGTCCAGTCCTCTTCCCCTTCCCATCCATTTCTAATAAGGAAAGGACGGAAAGGGGAAGAGGATTTGACGGGCGAGGTTATAGTCAGGAAAGGGAGATATGGTTTTTCCTGTCCATCCATTAAAGGTAAACAACGCATCTGCAACTCATTAGCTTGTTGCAGATGCTTATGGGAGGCGGTCACTTAGTATCAGGCGACCCGCTCGCTCCTTTGCTACCTTGTTCCATAAAGAAGACAATGCATGGTTCCTTATGACGATCAGGTAGTATGCCATGTTGTATTGTAATACGGCTGTATGTACGTACAAATGTGTCTATGGTGCGCGCCCGCTGCGAGCGCACCTTGCGCGCAACGCAGTTGACGTCGACGCGCCGCTCGATGCGGAGCTGCCAGATCAGAATGCACAGCGCGACGAACAGCGACGACCTCTCCGTGCCCAGGCTGTGCAAAAACAATGTGAAACTTAGGTCGGTTAACTAAAGCTGGCATATTCACAGTACTCACACTGACGCAATTTTACTATACAGTATGTTTAAAATTTTATAATGTTTAGTAACTCGATGGTCTACTCTTTCTCTCTTTCAAATAATGGTTGTTCTTGGATTACATTATGATTATCTATACTATTGCTTCTAATGAGAATCGTAAACTAAATCAAATGCAAACAATACCACTGTGTATTTATAAAGAGCTGCCAAAAAACAATAACTGTCTCCTTCATACTCATAAGCTTAACCGCGTACGAAAGAGACGGACAGACTTTTCGTAATCAAGCATGCAGTGGGAAGTCAATCGACACGTTTATTCACAGACACTACACAAGCGCAACGTGGTAATGTGAAAAATGTGCCAATACATACAACACGTTTTGACAAAAAAAAATAAAAAAAAACTTAGAGACACTAAAAGCGCCTTTACAATATAATACGTAAGTATTTGACAAAACAATGATAATTATTTGGGCGATTGTTCTTCATACATGACAATGAAACTCGTCCTGGCTCCATAGAGGGACACAGAACTATGCTACTTAGCATACCATGACCCCATATCACTAGGACTGTTGTCCTTGTGACTGGTGCATTCCTTATAACCTCGGTACTAATGATAGGGTTGTCACTAAGTAGATACAACGACACTAAAGATAGGGTTGTCACTAACTGGCAGTGCACTAGGAGCGGTCGTCTTGCAGCGTCGCTGGGGGGCGCGAGCGGCGCGGCCAGCTCGGCCAGCTCAGCCAGGCCGCGCGTCACCTCGGGCACGTGGCCCGCCGCAGTAGGCCACCCCTGGTACTGCAGCTGTCGCACCTCGCTCCACTCGCCGCTCTGACAAACACACAAATATTAAGTTACGATTACCTCAACAAGCGAGCTCTTAGCATAATATAATACGCTCAAAAACTTTTTATAGGAAAGTGGGGCCTTCGGCGATAATCAGATAAAAAGGAAATACCCTTTTATTTCTGTTTATACCCTCTATCCATTAATTAAAGGTAGACAACGTATCTGCAACTCATTAGCTTGTTTCAGATGCCTATGGGTGGCGGTCACTTAATATCGGGCGAATCGCTTCCTCGTTTGCCACCTTCTACTATAAAATACTAACTTCTAATATAAAATACTAACACAAGCAGTAGAATCTTTAAAAAGAGACTTTAAAGCTTGTATTAGATCACTCTTCAATCCAAACTCAACTAAAGTTGACCACAGATCATCTCTTAACTTTATCATAGGCCTTTTCTAAATCTACGACGGCGCAGAAAACTTTTTAGTTTATAGCCAGATTTTTCTGTGGGCATTTCCCATTTCTTTCCTACAACCTGCTTGCACCATCCCACATTTTTTCTTCTGTTTCTTTCATGACATTTTCAATCAGTACTTTAGCATAAAGTTTTCCCACAATGCTGAGAAGGCCGATTCCTCGGTAATTTTACAATCATGCTGTAAACCATTTCCTTTATATAAAGGGACGATGACGGCTTTACACCAATCTTATTATAGGCCATGTCTTGTAACAAATATTGATCAAGACCCGCAGCAGGCTTGCAACCAAACCTTCTCCAGCTCTCAGCATTTCAAGGGAAATCCTGTCATACCCGTGTGCTTTACCCAATTTCATTCTTTTCGTCGGAATCACAACCTCATTCCAAGTTATCTCACTTTCCAACTCCTTTTCCTAATGAGCATCTGCCGTGTTTGATGCAGATGCCTCCTCACATGCTCAGAATTGCTACTTCGTCATTCGTAAGGTCACCATTCTCATCACGAACAACATTCATTCTCGATTGAACTGACCTTCCTTCTGCATTTTTGACGAATTTCTTAAAACATTTTCATCTCTCCTGCCTTGCTTCTTCCTATTCACTACCTCTATCACTCTCTTCTTCAAACAACGGAATGACTACATGTATGCGTGGATGTAAGAATTATAGGAAACATTCACATTACCATGATACCCGATATTGTTATTGAAGGTGTGCATTTTCCTATTTGTATTTCCTATAACAGTTATTGTACATATGTAATTACAATATAGTATATTAACGCCTTCCGATGGAAAGCTTTGGAAATTTGTTTTCCACAATCGTTGTTTGAAACAAATGATTTTGTTTGTAAGTCCCAGCTTTACCTTTGTGTGTCTGTTTTATATATTGTTTATTTTCTTTGTACGTATTCCTGGAGTTGATTAATTATTTTGTGAATTAATCGGAAAAAATCGACTTTTTAATCTCAATTAATTTTTAATAATTGTTCAGATAATTTATAACAGTGAGACAGGTAGGACACGTACTGTCGAGATTTTAGTAAAAACTTTACATAAAACTTTGTTATATACACTTTTGGGTTATTGTGTGCAATAAATGATTCAGCTCTCTCGGAGAGGAGGCCTGAGTCCCAGCAGCGAGGAAACATACTAAAAAAGGATGACTTATTGTTACATTATTATTATAATTAATGATTTCCTCTAAACCGAACTGCAAAAGGTATAGAAAAGATTTGCTATGAGGCCAAGAAATCTTTCCCTTTGTTCAGATGAAACATTTTGGCGTTTATTTTTAGGTTGCAAAAGCCCGGCGAAACGAGCACGTAGATATGCTCGCAACGCAAGAATTATAATCGTCGGTAATAAAAACATTAACTAAACGCGACAAAAATCCATAAAATTAGTTTAACTTCTATGTTGAAGCTTTATTAATTGTTGTTATTTTTTTCCTTCGTATACTTTATTTTCATAGAAGTTTGTTTTGCAGTCTCCTAAATTTAAGTAATTTAGGTACGGATCCATCTGGTTAACTAAGAGTTCACTCCAGTTATCTGTATTTTCGTTAAGTGCACAATGTTGTTACATTTTAATAATGCTAAAGACACTAACCTGGTTATATAACGCATCGATGTGATAATCGACCGTTACCTGTTTCTTTTTTTTTCTGCGCGGTGGTCCCGTCTTCCTTACAGCTATTGGACCAACTGATATTGCACAAGAATTTCTCTTTTGCTTGTCTGTACCGCAGACAGGCTCGAACAGTTAGACCGATTGGTTCCCGCGGGGGTTCCATCGCGGACTTCACTCGGCGCGGGGTTTAATATGAAACTTTTACGACCGTCCGAATACTTCAAACGTTTTTTAACTGATTTACTACGACCGCACTTGATGAAAGTATACAACGCTATGAGCTCCGAAAGTGACATCGACCGCCTCGTCCTAGCTGGCAAGTGGGGGTACTACAGTGGTGGGAGTTTCCATCCATCTTTATTCTTGACTGTCCATACCAATGACCGCGCATATCCTGACTAAGTATACAATGCATCTTCATGTACAATGCTGTATGTTTTTCTTCCCGGCACATAATATCGGTTTTATTGTTATGTAAAACCGTTACCGTTAAAACTGTTACCTTATTGTTAGTTAGTCTGAACTGTCGGCGCGTGTAGTACGGGCAGGACTCGCTCTCCTCGTACTCCACCGCGAGGTGCTCGTACTGCGCGGTGCCGTCGTCCCAATACCTCGGGCACTTGCCCTCGCCCAGCTGACGACAAACATTTAACTTAATAAAACATTCTTAAATTCATATCTTTTACATTACACTAGCTGCAAACTATACATTGAAAACATTATCGAAAAATACATTTTCAACCCGCGTGGACCATCCACATGCAACCACTATAATGACACATGGGAACGTTGAGGCTACAACCACTCAAAGTCACATTTGCTCTGTGATGTTGTTTAGCTAAAAAATGTAATACAAGGACCCACGCGTCCATTTTTATACATATTATAATAGATATGATTTTGATAAAATTAATTTCTTTCATAACTTTTTCATAAATCGCAGCTTTATCGAAATGTTAAATGAATAAAGAGTTTAAAACTGTAGTCGTGAAGACAAAAAAAAAAACGTATAGTTACCTCACTAAGCATAACGATGGTGGCAACATTATGTTCGGAGACCATCCTCCAGAAGTCCATGATAGTATTGGGCATCGGGTCCTGCGTGATGATGAATCCTTCCGAATTGTCGTATGCTGGAAATAATTAAACAGTGGTAGAGCCAGCAACAACATCTGAGACGCGAATGGGCCGGCTCGATCGGTGAAATACCACATCACAGAAGACAGATGTGAATTAAAAGTATTTTATGCTACATCGTTTCGTCTGATGAGTGAATAGTTTGGTGCGTATATGACAAATGATTCCTTTAATAAGATAGAGCCCCAGCCCATAATAGCAGAACAGTAAAAGATATGATAATTCAGCAGTTTGCCGAATTGTTATGCTAAATGCATTACAATCCTTGAGACGTCGACTCCAGCAATGTATTCAAAACAATGGTAATTTTTTTGAACAATTGATCAATTAAGGTTTAATAGGTAACAAGGTCATGTAAGCGTATGCGATTACTACCCATAATTCGCTCCTAATTAGCGACAATACTGAATGGTTACACCATCAATGCCACATAAACGAGTTCGGTTCCTGGCTGGGATTATTGATTTTTCAGAAGTCCAGAGACTCCTTTGAGTACAAATACTCTATTCTTCATAGTTTCGGATTCAGCCATGTACGCCCATTTGAAAAATTCAACCTGTATATAGATAGGTGATATTGATGTGACGACATTGGACTTAAGTGTCATGTTACTGTGCACGTATTGGTATTGGTACCTTCAATAAAGGACGCATTGATGTATGTAGAGAAGTCCCTGCCGGGTATGGGCGCGAGTATGACGCGGTTCCTGTCATAGGGCAGGCAGTCGGCGCTTCGGTTGCGCACGCGCAGTTCCTCGCCCGTCCCCGCCGAGCATGACTTGACAGCTTCCGCCACTGGACTGTTCATCATCTTCTACGAATTAAAGTATAATATGGTTTACAAAAAAAAATGTTTAATTCGGGACTATATTCTATATTTTTATATAACTAACTGCACCCATACATTACCGACAAGTATAATAATAGTAACAGTTTATCGAAAAATACATTTCAATCTTTACACCCCTACAATCATCCACATGCGACCACCATAAATTTGTTGTAAAAAATTGGTATAAAACGGGTCGTTGAAGCTACAACTACCCACAATCACACTTGCTCTGTGGTGTGCAGTTTTGGCGAAAAAGTGAAATAAATACACACGACCATTTTTATATGTATAATAGATAATATTAACAAAACAGTCTGCTGAAATGGCAATAGGAATACCGCCAAAGGGCGCATAAAGAACCTATGCGGAATAGTAAAAGATATTTATATACATTGCAGCACTACTAAGGATGAAAGTCTGAGGTGTGATATTAAATGTACGTGGGGCGGGCAATGTACCTCGAACTCGTGCTCCATGAGGCACTTGTCGGCGCCCTCGGGCGTGTTGCGCAGGCGGTCGATGCAGGCCTTGAGGCGCGCGGCGGGGATCTCCGTGTCGCCATAGTGCGCGTACTCCACTAGAGCTCGATATACAAACACGTATTGTTTCTGAAACAACATATATTTATTTATATGAACTATCAAATATTATTAAAATTTTATTCTATTATAAAATATTTTATTACTACTAATTCTTTAATAATTAAAAAAATAGATATTTCATAATTAAAATCTCCCCACAAACTTTCATCCCCCATTTTAGGCCTTTAAGGGATGAATTTAGAAAAATCCTTTTTTTAGTACTCGCTGACGAGCTGCATAAATCTTTGTGTACAATTTCAGGCCCAGTAGTTAGGGCTATGCGGTGATATCAGTCAAGCAGTTGCTTTTATATATGTAGAAATAATAGTTTTTTTTATCATTTTAAGCTACATATTATATACTTCGCAGCAATAATCAAATTATTCAAATCTATAATCTCTTTTAACTGTGACGTAATCATAACTCACTAGCGACTGCACCAAGAAGTTCCTCTGCCGCCTCAGCTCGGCTACCGTGTTGAACACGGACACCTGTCCGGTGGCGCGCAGCTGCTCCAGTAGGCAGTCGAGCGCCACCAGCGTGCCCGTCCGGCCCACGCCCGCCGAGCAGTGCACCACCACCGGCCGCCCCACCATGTTACACCACGCTTCGTTCACCCTCTGGGTAGGAAAATCCATATTAAAACAGATACTAATTTAATATGGACCGGGATATAATTTTTTATGGAAGAATGTGGCCGACGTGCAAGGTTAACTGGTGTTAAGTCGTAATAGTGATAACAGAGTAAAAAATATTCAACATAAGTATTGTCAACAGAAAAACGAGTAGTAAGTCTTTGTCTACCCCAATTTGGTTAAAAACATCTATATTGTATACAATAACATTTATTATGACAGGCACTAGTATGAGGATCACTGCAAATGATTAAAGCGTGACCTATCGTCTTTCCTAAATTTGTCTTTGTTAATTATTCGTTTATCAATAAAGTTTTATGTTAATTTTTATTTAAACTTAAAGTAAATTAACCTTAATAAACTTCAATATGGAGTATGAATGCTCGGGCGCGGCGAAGTCTTTCCACATGAGGAAGTGGTACTGTCGCACCAGCCTCGATTCACCCCGAGTCTGCGGCGAGTTGGGGTGGCTACCGTCGGCGGCCTCCTTGCAATCTGCATGCAAAACAATTGTTAGTTTCTTAAATTAAAGAAAAATATTTATTCCTGCTGCAACTGCGCGCACTATTTTATTAGAAAAATATATTAAAATGCTAAGAAAGTACAGGACTTTTACATTTTAATTATCACAGGAAGAAACCAATCAATATTATTATATTTATTTATTTCAATGGTAAATGTGTTACCGTACACAAAAACTTTAAACCTTTCATGCAGATTTTAAAAGTGGTATTTTAAAGAGATTTATTCGAATTAAAATTATACAATATGCGCCATCTATTGAGCATTATACAGTAACAAATGTGTTCCGCCCCTATCAAAAATAGCACAACGATGCTAGACAAGTTTTAAATTATCTTCGTATGTAAAAATCTTATACTGAAGTGGCAATATGAATCAAAATGATATACAATTTATTTACCTCCATTTCTCTTTGCGTTGCCATTATTCTCAATAATAGGTTGTCCGTCAGAGTTCAGAGGCTGCTTCGTAATGCTTAACTCCCTCACAATGTAATCCGAGTACCTAATGCAAATCATATATTTTTAGAGACAATGTGAACTGCACCAGTTTGTTCCAAATCAAGATAGAAAATTTGTAAACAAAAACCTTACCTATGCTATTCGTAAATTCCAAAATATTTTCGGAATAGAACTTTTTCTCACATTACGTTATTGATACAATTTCACTTTCAAAATTTCACAAAAATACATTTCAGATGAAAATATATTTATACTACTATGTATGGTAACTGACATTTGTTTGTTTACAGCATTTTCATCTCGATTTGTGACAAAATACACAAACATTGCGTTTGCACTATTTGGTTTGGTAGTTGGAGTAAAAAGAATCCAACTTTTAGTAAAAACAAATATTATTTTAAATAAAAATATCTGAAAATCAAATTTTAGCAGGAGCTCGTATTATCCAGGGCAATAGCAGCCAATAACACTAAGTACTAGATAAAAAAGGTTTAAATACATTTCATTATGTGGTGATTTGGATTCGTGCTCTTAAGCGGATCTGTTCACCAATCAGTTGAAATTAAACATGCATCGTTAATAAATGCCTTAATTACCTCTTCTCCGATACGTGGTAGACAGTGATATTCCCAAAAGCCCTGGGACCGCGGGAGTCATCGGGCCAGTACTTGGAGCACTTCACCTTGGAGTACTCCTCCAGGTTGGTCAGCATCACGATCAACTCCAGCCCGTGCTCCCAGATCATGCGCCAGAAATCGTTCACGGTAGTCTCTGTTGGTCCTTGCGCACATATGAACTTCTTCCGTTCCTGTATCGGTAAAATCGATTTACAGCCTTTCTAGAAAGTACATAAAGTAAGCAAATTCTACTAACTAGTGCGTACATAAAAATATATATCAAAATATAAATAAATTTTAAAGAATCACATATTAAAACCTGACACGAAAAATACGTCGGTAATACCAACCCTATATACCCGACTCTGGAATGATTGTTGTGGTTTAAGTAAGGCAAAAGTGGATTTTATTCATAATTTATATAACAGACAACAAATTATGAACTTGTACAGAATTACGTCCCAATTACTTCTGAGAAGCTTGTACGGATGTGCGGCGTTATTAGAACGCGCTTTACAAAGCGCGCGCTTCAAAATGTGTGTGGCCAATTTGAATTTGACGCGAAATCCACATAGGTTTAAACATCCGACTGACACTAGGCCCTACTGCTCTATTACTGACACAAAAACTTTAAAAAATGAAGTAAGTATATGAACTCTGCCTACGCTTAAAAGTACAAGCTATCAGGATATATAGTTTTTGTACGATAGACATCCATGCAGTACCTGGTTAGGCTCCATCGGATCCTTTGCAAGCAGAATAGAACAGACAACTAGAGTTAAATAAGGCACAATGTTTGTCTACGGTGATATGATAAAATAAAACCAATCTCGCCCATCATCTAGAGAAAGCGAAGGATTCCCGTTTTGCACTTAAATAAAGTTCAGTTTGCGACATAAATAAAATACTTATACATAATGTACAGATATGTAATTAAATTAAATTCTTATAATAAGGTCTTCTAGAATAATCTTGTTCAATAAAAAAAATAATTTGCCTACGCTGCCCTTGTTGCAGGTCATAATAAATATTTATCTAATGCATTTGAAATTAAATTTGAATATCAGTGGAAATCTGAGTTATAGTTCGACCAAGAATATTAAAAACCTGGCCTGGGCGTGCCTCGCCCTTTATATTCCAACACTGCGTATAGTCATGCCAGTGAAAGTTGACAAGTGTTACAAAAACAATATTAAAAATTAAAACAAAAAGGATTATTGATTCTGAATGATGTCGACGCCAATATTAGTAAATATTACTATATTCAAGGCAAAGTATATAAATATGTTTTTAGATGATAAATATGCATAGCTGGGCTAAAATAAACGAAATAATACTATCAAAGATTTTCCATATAACAAATCAGTCGTTTAAATCCGATTCTGAATGTTTAATCCACTGTAAAATAACTTTACAAATGACATTTCTTGTTGTTCGTGTTTTGGTTTACTTTTAATGCTCGTCAAATAACGAGAAACAAAAATAGCTGCAGTAAACTATATTATCTGCCAATTTAATTACTACTTTATTAATACTAACCTTATATCCCATGACGTAGTTGGCATTGATGTAATCCGAGCCGGATATTCCGTCGATCTGCGACAACTTCACCCGGGTCTGGTCGTACGCCTTGATATCCGGGTACCGGTTTTTGGGCTGGTTCTCCCGGGCCTCGGATGCATGAGTAGTTCGGTCCGGGAAGCATTCGGGCAGCATCTGTAACAACTTGATTGGTTGGTTTCCCGTTTAAATACAATTAAAATGCACACAAACCCGGTAATTATGGAGATTTGTAGGTTATGTAAAGATCATGAAAAATATTATATATTTATGTCATAAGTTTATTCAACATAAAAAAAAATGTTTACATTTTCTAAAACTTAAAATTGGTTGCAGACATTTACAAGCGGTGTATCATATAAATGCACTAGCTGTGCCCCGCGGTTCCAACAGCCGTGCAATTAAATTTAAATATCCAGCCTAAGCTGAACCCTATTCAATATGTTTGATCATATAGATCCAAGGTCAGCTTACATTGGATTATAAATATTACTACATAAAATCTTTCATCAAGGAGGGGCCTTCACACTTTAGAGGATGAATTTATAAAAATCCTTTTTTAGTCCTCGTCTACGTAATAACAGAAATATTTGTGCCTAACTCTTGTCCCAATAGCATTAGCTTGTTGCAGAACAAGCTAATGAGTTGCAGATTTTTTGCCTACCTTTAAATTCCAGAGGAGGGGATAGAAAGCACAAAGTATATTTCCCCCGTCCCATCCTATTTTATATACTTCCCCCGTCCCATCCTATCCTTAGTAAGAATCGAAGGGCAGGAGATCATCTACTATATAATTATGTATTTATTGTGTATTATAACTTTATCATAAAAACAAGTTGTGAATGTTTGTTATCAGAAGTTAAAGATAATAAAGATAATTTAAAGTAGAGGTTATTCAAACAGGAAAGTAGCAAGCACACAGCGAAAGGAACTCTGTTCTAACCGGGTTCAAAAAAGACACTTCTCTGTTTTTAATTTATAACATACCTCAAACTCTTTCTGGAAGCCGTAATCGGAGTCAGCCTGCCGCTCGGCGTACGCGACCGCTAGATCCTCCTTGGCGATGGGCGGCATGTCCGGCGGCACCGCAGTGATCAGCTGCTGCCGACCCCCTAACGACCCCACCACGTATCTACGTTGAAATAAAAGAACAGTTATTAAATAGTATAGTTATTTATATAATCAAATCTATCAACATAATTTTGAAAGCTTTAGAATTACACATTCGCCTTGTGAAGTGATTTGTTTCCAGTGGTATTTCCAAACCAAAACGAATTAGGGTTCTTCAAAAAACGACTAAACTCCTTCCTTAAAGGACGGCCAATGTCAGTCCAAACTCGATAAAAAATACAAAATGGATTTTCATACAGCTTTTTAAATGACGGAGTGATTCATTCCCGGTTTGTTGAAAATCTAATAAGTTGGTATGAAACTACGATAAATAAAGAATGTAGATGTATCTGCTCTGCGAACCAACTACCCGTGTAAAGCCTGGGTCGCTAGTAGTTTACCTGAGCGCAACTTGCAGCGGGTTCATTTCGACGTGCACGTGCGGCGGCAGCTTGCGCGAGCGCCTCGTCTGTACGATGCACACCACCACCATCACTAACACCATCAGCGTCGCCACCGAACACGTCGTCTGGACATGAAACAAGAGCATTAACAGAGGCACAAACGACACATATACCGTATACTTCACCACATGTGTAACATATGCCACACATGAATTTCGTCACATTTGTAACATATGCCATAAGAACCGCAAATGTAACATATGGCATACATGTAGTCACATATGCCACATGTCACATTGTAACAAATGTCACATGTAACATATCCCACCGGTGTCGCCTATGTAATCGTGTACAAAACAAGTACTAACCAGTAGGGCGACCTCCATAGTGGCAGAGGGCGAGGTAGCGGTGGCGGTGGCGGCCGGCATCAACACGTTCACGTACTCGCTGTACACCGGCTCGTCTTGCAGGCGACCCGCAGCTAAACAAACACATACAATGCGTATTCAGTACTAGCCTCATTATCACTGTTTCTTACAAGACACGCAATCTAAGTTAAGCAATTCACGTCTTCGCAAATGTGCAGAAACTACTTGTACAAACCCGGGGCGGGCTGGGGGTCGCTAGTATTCAATAACTCATTAAAAACGTCAATACTTACAGATCACTTCAACAAAGAGCGTATAATTAGCATCGGGATCGAGGAGGCCATCGTTTACTTTGAAATCATCGTCCACACTGTCGCCCATCATTGGATTTCTTGTGTAATCACTGGAATGCGAAAATGTTTATTATAACATGGGTACAAGTACTGGAATACTTGTTAAGTAGAACACAAGATCTACAAGTCCCTGATAGCAAATCCATCTTACAAATCGAGGTAATCGTTCGCGGACTGTTTGTATCGTTATGGAATAAGCAGTGATATAGGTTAGAAAAAGAAGACATTATTGCCATTTACAAAGTAAGCATGCTGTTGTTATACTTTTATTTTTTATGTTTTAAATAATTAATAGAATTTCAAAAACTTCGAATCATTATCTATACACACAAAAGAAGAAACTGATATATGAACGAACGGACCAACAACTGACCCTAGATACTGTTATGTCGGTCCTTCGGTATTTTATTGTAACCCCGTCATCGTGTCTGAAAGAACTGATAGAGAAGACTTGAAATTTTGACCAGAGATTTCTGTTATTACGTAGGCGAGCAATTTTTTTTTTCTAAAGCTCTAGCGTAGGTGATGGAAATGTACGGAGAAAATACCCGTGCGAAACTGGGGCGGGTCACAAGTATATTTTCTGATTTAAAAAAATCTCAATGGTTCATTTTTGTTTTTTACCGAACACCTGCACATACCTTACAACACTTCGTTCAAACTTGATTGGTAGTTGACGGTAATAAGTTAAAAAAAATGCAAATCTGGGCCATACATTAAAGTTAAGAAGAGAAGCAAACATACTTATCACTCTTATCTATTTCTGGATAGGATCTCCTTTCTCTTTTGACCTCCGGTTCATCTGTCGACAGATCATCTTCAAAGTACTCTTCTTCCGTGGTGGTAGTGGTAGGTGTAGTGGTGACGATCTTGGGAGGCGGGAGGTCGTAGTACGGTCGCCGCGGCCGCCTGAGACACCGCCGGCACATGTCGCTGTGCAACGTCGAGTCGTCCGCACTGAAGATCGCTCTATCGTCGCCCATTATAATGTCCATCGCGTCCGTCATAGGTGGGAATTTGTCACTGAATAAAATATAATAAAGGATTAGCGAAAGGACGCAGTCTTTCCTCATAGGCCGGGACAAAACTGCAGTTCCTTTTGCATCACATCAGTCGGGTTAGGGTAGATTAAGATTGTTTTGGGTTGGATTAGGTATTATAAAGTACTCTTCTCCGATATCCCTGGGCTGTGAGGCCTGGGCAGTGATTTTAATTTTAGGATTTCGTTAGTACTTATGGTCTGCCACCTGTGCTGTTTAAATCAAACAGGATATGGTAATATGTGGGAACTCTCAGCGAATCACCGCATTCTCGTCTTCCTGACTAAACACATCGTGATGGTCATCGTGGGATCCACTCTGATAACTCCACGAGAGTGCGTATGAGTAGGCATTTCCCCACATAAGATAAAGTTTCGATTAAGATGACATGCGAGTCTCTGAATACCTCGTTAACTTGTGTTACTATGTCTTAGCAACTCACTGTGAGAAGACATCGGCGAGGTACGCGCCGAACATGGGCCGCACTCCGTGCGCCTCCTCGTAGTCCACGACACTGATCTCCCGCGGCGACGGCAGCTTGCTCCAGTCCGTCCGTGGTAGTAACTTCAGCATGAATATCCTAAGGTACAATGTTTAATGATTAGCCAGAGAAAGAGGAGGTCGTCAGGTCACTGTACATATTAGAAGCGATCCTTAAAAGTATTAGGCGTGACATTGAATGATAGATTAAAAATAGCATTATAAGTAAAAGTGTGGAAAAAACTTAAAAGTGGATGTTGTGGTTTATTCCACTTTGATCACCTGGGTGATATGACCCAGGTGATCAAAGTGGAATAGTACTATTCCACCTTGATCACCTGAAATTTAAATCACCTGAGTCACGTGACCTGGGGAATAGTTGTCTGTCAAATTTATTTTGTGGAATCAAATCACCTACGCGCACAGGGGTGTCTCCAATTTTAAATGGCTAATTTATCTTTTTATATCAACCAGATATTTAAATTACATTTTTTTTATAAAAACATATTTATCTGCCCTAGTGTTTTTAGTTTTCTAATAGAGAACAAATACGAACTTTGCTTCAAATAAACATAAATGTTTTCTATATCAATTAATGTTAGCACAACCAAAATTCTAACATAAAACAACTATACGTTTTTATTAAAATCCGTTATTCGATAAAATAGTTTATACAACCTCCTTGGTAAGTGGTACCCATATGTTCTCCTCGCTTAAGTATGCAGCCAAATTAATTTGAACTGCAAAAACCAAAACAGAAAAACAAAAGAGAGTCGTTATAGGTCGACGCAAATTCGTATTACAAGATAGTCACTTACGAAATGTGTACTACAATGGAAGTATTTACCATGATTAAAAAGGGCCGTGGTAAGGTGCTTATACATAAAGGCTATCAGTATTGTAAAAAGAAAGAGTATAAGACGGGAGGCGTTTGGTGAAGATGTGCGAATGTAGTGAAAAACAAATGTACTTGATCATTAACTATCGAGGTACGTAAAAGGGGGCTTTAAATTTTATATTACTATAGTTCAATTACTGATGCCGACACCAAATCGTTTCTGTAAAAAAAGTTTATG
>JWHW01028887.1:116263-142032 GCA_000931545.1 Papilio glaucus | reverse complement strand
ATAGCAAGATTGTTTGGCTAAGCGTCATTAGCCTAATGGTTAAAGGTACGGCCTGCGAAACATGCACAACATGGTCGTGGGTTTGAATCCGCCAGCCAACTATTGTCGTGAACCATGTCCCAGCACAACGTTAAGCTTAATTGGGATAGTTAAAAGAAATATTATGAAATAATAATCTACTAATATTTCATACATACGACCAACCCGAGTCGGGCCGTCTGCTGGGAGTAAAAAACTGTAGCAACCCTATACCAATCAAAGCTATGCTCAGCTCAGCTCCGCTTCAATGGACAGTTGACGAGCTACATTAAATGTTAATACTTTTCGGGGGAACGGAGCGAAAACAAGGGGAAAGCCAATGGACTGACTGAAGCACAGTGGAGCTGAGCTTAATTTTAATGAGTTAAGATTGGTACAATCCATCCTAACAGACCGGCCACCTTACTCTTTCCCTCTCTCCTCCCACTTTCCTACAAAAACGCTCGAAATGTGCAACTCTTGATAGTTGGATCATCGAACATCTGCTCTTTCGCCGTCTCCACCTAACGTGTAAATAAAATTACCTTCGAAAACGCACTGCATCGTGACATTGGCTTGATCAGTGGCGTTCTGCTTGATGGGCCCCGGAGTCTTCTTCACCAGTTTCCCGGGGAAGCTCATATCGAGCACCAGGATCCTCTCGATCTTTGCTCTTCCCAGTTCCGTGATGCACGTGTAGTTGCCCGCGTCCTGTGACGTCGCGTTGTTTATCGTCAGATTCGACACTTTGTACTTCTGCGGATTGCCGTCCAGGTCTTTTTTTTGTAGCTGCCTTTCTTCCGTGTGGATTTTGATTCTGTAAATAAGCAAAATATTGAATTTTGAAAAGGGCTAACATTCGAAAAGTAAAAAAATTATATAACACATATGGGTGATATCGCCCACCACAATATAGGTACAAAACAAGCTGTAATACATATTTTTATATACAATTAATAAACTAAGGCTTGACAACAATTTCAACTGCTGTCTTTTTGTCTGGTGGGTTTGTGTCAAAAGATGGTACACACCAGTTAAGAATTAGCCTATAAACTCTTTTCTTGAAGGCACGTCATAACTGAACGGGAACACTGACGTCAGCAGTGTTCCAATTCTTTGCGGTACACGGTCTTTGAGACCGATAACAATTAAGGCACTTTTATGGCAAAAAAGCTGTCACCTGTCGTCAAGCTTGATGAGATCGCCCCCGTACACCCACAGGATCTCCGCGTTCTCTGGGGCCGCGCTGCAGCTGAGGTTGACCTGCCGCCCCACCTCGCCCTTCGGTGATGACACGTCCAATATCTCTGGTACATATTGAGCTGTGGACAATATTATACCATATACCATTACATAAATATATATAGTTTAAAATATATGATTATTGATATTTTATGTATAAGTACATAATGTTATAACTGTATACATATGAATATATATGGGTTGCTTTCTTTAGGCGGATTCGAATTTTAAGTATGAAACAAGACTTATTTGTGTCGTGTTGTGACATCCACAGTCTAAGCCTAAAAAATCATCCCTGCCTAACTCGAATAGTCAAATAAACGTGAATGTTTTTCTGTATTAGCGAGTGACCGGATGTTTTTGTTCTATAAATGAAAAAGACACCTCTCAAGTTTCTTTATCAGATAATATTAAAAGCACATGTAATAAAAGACCTAAGTAATGAGGTTGCAAGGAAATAACGGTCGTATATTAATGGACAGTCAGTAAAAATTATAATTTATATCGAACAAAATAATATATTCAGCAACTGATGAGTTGACATGAAAAACAACACGTAGCGGTGTCTTTTGTTTAAAAAAAAAACTACGCAACTGTCTTCAAGCCTTGGGCAAGCTAAGAACTTATAAATAAAATAAAAAATTCTTTCCTATATGAATTTGTTAATAGAATCAAACAAACTTTCATTCCTTATTTCAAAACCTTTTGTTTTTGTGAAAATTGCTAGCCTTTCGCACTTCCTCAAAATAGATACAGCAGGTTAGGCGTGAAAATGTTACAAAGAGCTAATTATCGCATTACTATGGACGCTTGATCTTTATACGACTACAATCAATGCCATGTTTCAGAGCTAGATGGAATTTTTGCAAACAAAAGTTTTTACGTTAAAATTCGTCCAAATATATTCGAAAACAACTTTTCCGACGATTTCCACAAAATTCAAAATTTCCGATGAAAGTATAATAGGGTTAATGACTTTTGATTGTTAGAAACATTCTAAAAGAATATTCTTTAAATTGTTTTTACGTCACGTGAAAAACAAATTTGGGAGAATTCGGTTTTGGGAACGAAGCCTTATGCGTGTGGGATTCTCAATATTTAGGGTTTAAAATTACTCGCGGTCGACAGAGAAACATCGAGTATCGAATTCTGAGACTTTGAATTATCATACATAGCTTTATAGGACAATACGATATTTTCCTAAAGCTTCTAAATCCAATGCCAGTTCTAGTTTTCCGCCACCCAGAATGTACATGTAAAGTAATCTCATTATAGACCTCGGAGGCTAGCATCTCCAACAAATCACAGCACGCGCATTGCTCTATCACCCTAGAAATGCCAGTAAACATTTTTATTTGTACGAAGAAATTGTTTCATCATTTATTTTATAGAAATAACAATTAAATGTAAAAATAAAATACCAGAAATGAAGTATTATATCGGAGAACAATAATCTTTACATAGTATAAAACAAAATCGTTTCCGCTGTCTGTTCCCTTAGATATATCAAACTACGCACAGGATTTAGATACGGTTTTAATTAATAAACAGAGTGATTCAATAAGAAGGTAAACAACGTGTACAATACACGCATATAGTATAGAAAAGCAGATAATTTTAAAGATTTGTCGAAAAAATATTTTTGTGGGTATAACCTTACGAGATAAATAATGTACTACGGAATCCCTATTTACGACGCTATTTTTACGTCTTCAGTATTAATCCTTATCCAAATAAATATGTCTGAAAGCTAGAGTATTAAATGTAGATTATAATTGCCTATTACACTACGTTCTCACAGATAGTTAAGAAGTTATCAAAAGTTTCAAAAACGACAAAGTTTAAAAGCTAAATGATAGATGCTCTGATACCGCCGTCCCCCTGCTGTTGACTGTTTTAAGGCGGTACTAAGTTTACCGGGTCAGCTAGTATTTAATAAATGGTGGTGAGGAGGTTTTAGTATCGTGATTTGTCGTTTATTGATTACCTACTATCTCCGGGATTTCCCCCATGCATAAACCATTGGTTCCCTTGTATTTCCCCTTCCTCTTTTATTACAGAAGCGATAAAGTAGTTATTGTTCTATACGAATAGCAAGCTAGTGTATCTCGGACCAAACGGTTTTGCTTGTTTGCTCTTGTATCCGTCAGGGCGTTTAGACGTGATCCTTCCTTCGTGAATCTTCGTGAATTTCCTTCAATCATGACCTTGTCTTAGGACACACAATATAAGCCCTAGGACTTCTTTTGTGATCAAGGAACACACAAACACCTGTATATACCTCCTATGGTCAGCTGCTACGGCTATCGAGCAATGTCTCGTGTTATATTTAAGGTTACTTCTGATTTGAATATTACCCCGGTTGATGTTTTAAAAACCAAAATTTCTTAGTCAAAATCGATCGAAATACTCCGTTATGTAAACTACTTTTAATAATACAGTAAAGTAGAAAGGCAATCATCAATAATAAAACGAGTAAGTGCGTGGAGTGATGTTCGTAAAACACCACTGTCCTACTTTATCATAATTTCACTTCGATTTTCAATTCAAAAATTGACATACTGGTATTATTAGAATCAAATTATGAAAGGACTAGCGATCCGCCCCGGCTTCGCACCGGTACTTTCTCCACACAAACGTACATCCCCTACTTTAGGGGATGGATTCATATTCTCTTTTTAGTGCTCGCCTGCATAATAACAGAAATCTCTGAGTAAATTTTCAAGTCTCTGGCCCCACTCGTTTGGGCTATGCGTTAATATATAATCAGTTAGTAAGTTTCTTCTTTTATACATTCCTTCTGCTTCTTTATGTGTCTGAACAACTAAGCCGCTGGAACAATTTTGATAAAAAATTTGTATTCGAGTGAGATGATTTGAATTCAAAATTAGGCTCAGTAGATGGCGGCTACCGGGTTTCAGTAGTTTTTTTTTTTTTTTTTTAAAGAAAAACGTGCAAAACGTTAGCTGAAACCGCTAATATGCAAGCCAACGTTGGGTACGCTAGTAGTAGTTACTAAGAACGTATTTATTACCGGTATTTTTATCAGTTTATCTATGGGCGACATACAAGACGCAAAGTTGTAGTAATATTGAAGGAAACTTCGGGTACATTGTGAAGGGCACGGGGTACGGAACATAGCTGTCGGTTGCTCAGCAGTCACTCTGGCGCTACTACACGCGGAGGCATTGAACTCGATATGACAATAACGGACGAGCCATTCCCCGAGTCTTACGTAACGTAGCCGAGCCAGCTGGTGCTATCAAGAGCTGCGATGTTAGATTTTGTTTATTTTTTATGCAGCGAAGCAGTTTACCCGTTCATTGAATCATTCACAATTACAACAAAAACGCATCAAGCGTTTGATTTAATACGTGAAATCCTCTTTCCTTTGATAAACTTCGTTTCAAGATATTTTTTGCCAATCTAAAAAACATAACCTAAAAATAGCACAACTAGAGCACATAAACATTAAACCTACTTAACTTCCTTTTTAATTTTACGTAATAACGTAAGCAAGGAACTGATATTCTAGTTCCTTATTTGACGATTTAATTTCGACATAATATAAACTGTGGAGAAATTTCACAACAAATTGTGAATTATTCGTTAAGTTCACAACTTGCTGACAGTTTATAATAAGTCTAGTGCGATTATAAACTAATGAAGTTTGCAATCAAAGATCGGTGACATAAATACGTACAGACGTATGTAGAGACTTCATGGCGGTATTCTGTGAGGTCGTACCATTCCATTTATGCAAAAACTGGTACTGCAGTGACTTGGCAAACATATTGGTAGTTGATTCCACAATGTGGTTGTAGAGTTATAATTGCATTAAATTATTACAATTGATTCAATACGCCTTCGAATCTCTGGGCAACGAAATTGGTAAAACCTCCGCCCATTAATCGATTTTAAGCTATCACATTTTAGAAACACGGTTCAGTTTTATTTGCAGTAGCATTTCCTCTGAAAGTACTAAATAATTTATACGCTTATCACTTGGAAGTGTTGATAAAAATGGAGAGAATGTTGTCCGGACGCGGGAGCGCGGAGGCCGTGTTTATCTCAGTTATAAATACAAAGGGTTGGTAACAATGCACGCTGTTGTAAGAATTAGTTAGTAACGTATAGATATTGTTTATGAATTTCTATTTATATTTTGAGCGTAACAAATGAAACATTGAAATACTATTTTGTTACTTTGTTGATTATTTGATTGAAATTTCTAGACTAGTGTGGACCGACTTTGTTTATATATGGTCGTGTTGTTCCTCAATAGATATTTATTATTCGGATATCATCATAAAACCTGGATGATATTTTTATTACCGTAGCTAGATCGATTTTTCGCCCCCGATACCCCCAGCATACTAGACTTCATGAAAATCGTGGGAGCCGTTTCCGAGATACAGATTTTTTATATATGTACAAGAATTTATCGTTTATTTTCTACTGATATTGGTACATAAAATGTATATCTTGTATGTGTCACCGATTGATCATTAACTGACGAACAATTTCTAATTGGACTAGGAGTATTATAAACTGTCAACAAATTGTGAGCTGAACGAATCATTCACAATTTCTGTCTTTGAGGACCGCAATTTTTTATCAAGAGAAAGACATGATCTTGTTCTTTGTTCGCTCCCGTCTTTGTCCTAATACATCCGTTATAGGAAGGCATAATTAATTACTATGTATCCATTAACGGCTACACGCCAATAATTTAGTTTCAGGACACTTAGTCATAGAAAGTACATACCTATCCACCACTCAACTTCAGCCATGGACTAACTTCTTTAATTGTAAATAAAACATAATAAGTAAAATTCGGTGAACTATTTTTTAAAACCATGCTCATATGCGTATGCTAAATTACCCAAGAAATTTCCTAGTGTTTGCACGTTCAACTGTCTCTCTATCCAGCTTTGAATGGCGCTTTCAAAATGCAATCAACTACCCCCGCGTCATTTTCGAGTGGTTTCATTGTTCTATAGGCCATCACAGCCCCAAAGTTGCTTGTAATATCTCGCCCCTTTTTAAACTTTAAAAACTACCCTGCTCGTTTGCATTAGATCGTAACTTTACTTTAAACTAAATACGTTGGAGTAAATTACAATTTAGGAGAGGCAATTAGGAGCGTGAGCTGGATGAGAATCATTCCATCCAGCCTAGCTCTACAAAAAAAAACAGAAACGCCGGCGATCTCCGGGAGAGATGTCGGTGCAGTGCACCATGACGTAGGCCGCGGTTTCCTCCACCTTCATACACACTCTGCATAGAGGAATGTCAGTTATACCCATTTTAAACAAATGTTTTTTAATGTAACCACGGCCTGTGAGAGCCCCCACAACCGTCCGGATCTGTGGTTTGCTCGGAAGAAATAACCTACTTGATATACGCATCTTTCGCTTGTTTGCAGACCTACAGGTTGTTCTAAAAGACACTGTGAAGATTGTAACTTATTATGACAAAATACTAATCCTAATCAGCTTTTCATGGATTTTTTATGTCTTGTTTGGAACAGGGACGAATCTCCGCACACAGTGCAAGAACTAGACATAAAACTAAACATTTGTTTTTTCCTTTTCGGTCGAAAGTCAAACCCAATGTACATTTTCGTTTATTCAATTACAGATTTGTCAGAAAATATTAGCGTTAATTAAGATTTGAAAGTCAGTTTCACTGGTTAGTAAATTGGAAGCCGCATTAGTGTTATGTTTTACACTACCGCTTCCGATACGCGCACTCATTTCCGGACCGATAAATTATCCCGGCGTCAATATACCAACAGAAACTAAAACATGAGTAAGCGGACTTTATTTTGTCTTTATCTAATGAAATAAAAAAGTGTTTGACTGTAGTCTGCGTTAGAATACGATGCATTTGACCTTGACCCTATCACGTGTCTCTGACATAGATACACTTTCTACAAATACTTTTATGATAAGTTAAAGAAAAACACTATTATAAACTATCTTATTGTAATTAATATACAATACTAATAGAATAGTTGTAAACACTTTTATTTCCATTCATCCCATAACGATGAGTCATGCTGCAATTTGAGTTACTAACTATTGATGTTAATATATCTTAGACGACGTTAACAAAAAATAAATAAATACAAGATCTATTGAAAAGTCAATATGAGGTATTTGCTTTATTATTTGTGACTGAGAAAAAATGGTAATGAAAAGGGAGTGTCTGTACGCGATTATATCAGAAATAATGTGATCCCTAGCAGAACTAAGGTAACCGATATTGTCCGAATGGTACAACACATTGTTCATTGAAGGGATCGCTGATGGAGCAAAGGTAGACGTAGCGTAGGTAAGCCTGACACAAGATTAAGCAATGATCTAGTCAAGGTTGAGGGAGCAGACAGAATGAAGATGGCGGGAGCCATTATGGCTATTCATGGGGGAGATCTACATTCTTTTGGATGAAACGACACGACAACGTTCCTAGTTGTGCTAAAATCTTGGTAAAATATATAAACTCCCATAGAATAAATAGTTAAGCGTCTTGCTACTCTATCGGTAGCTTTTAATTATCTATATCAGCAACAGATTATTAATTTTCTGACGTATGAAGACAAAAGTATGACGTCAGGGATGTATGCCAGTAGTACTCAGATGCATAGACTTGTCTGCACGGAGACAAGACGCGTCATTAGGCATTAAGTTAAGCGTTCTTTGTTAAGTCAATTCCGTACTTTATGTGACAGAGGCATATTTAAGTACCGAATAAAAAGAATACAATATACTTTTTATTTATAGGGAAATATATACTTATTAGGTACATAAACGTATTATTTTATTAGTCATAAAAAATCTCCTAGAACCCTTCGACAGCGCCCCTGCAAGGTCTAATTGTGTTTTCAATGCATCTAGGAAGCCATTAATTCATAAATACAAAATCTAATTTATTCCAGCCATTTAAGAGGTAGGGGATAGTACGTACAGAAGAATTATATACTATTTTAATATTAAGATAACAAAAAACTTCGAAGATTTAGTATGCCTGTGCCTTTTTAGTATGTTTCCCCACTGCAGGGACACAGGCCACCTCTCAGAAGAAGGGGCCGTAATCGACCACGTGGCCTAGTGCTGGTTCACATATGTCCGAATTCGGTAGTTCTAAGACATTACCTCACGATGTTTTCCTTCACCATTTTTGGAGCAGCGGTGATGAGATAAATTACACAAAGTAAAGCGCCTGCTTTGATACCAACCCGCGACCTACATAATTAACTCGGGGCCTATACCACTGGGCCACCGCTGCTCCAAAACACAGACAACAGTTATCTGTACCGTTATCATTCGGAGCGCAGATGAGGGAATTATGCAGACACAGTAGTAATCATGCATAGTTTGTTTTCATTTAATTAAATGCAGATGCAAATCTTGAAGAGTTTACTAAAGCAGAGAAACGCATGTGGATAATAGTGGGACCTATGCCTAGCAGTGGGTTAATACAGATTCGGCTGCAATATCAAGTATATGAAATGTTAAAATCGGGTCTTGATATCGAGATATTTTGTTCACGGTCACACGACCACATAATGTACACCGCATTGTTCTCGATGAAAACAATCGATAGAAATGAAACGCACGAAACTAATCCGCTAATGCAATACAATATTTAAATACATTGTCAAAGCAATTTTACTTCGTAACAATAACCGCACTAGTCGAATGATACAACTATAGACTTACATAAGAGTGCGTTCACACTCAACCGTAGTATGCTGCTACGAGAATACGAGCCCTGCATCTTTATGATAGAACGAGGTAACTAAAAGGAGAGATCGAGGAAAAATACCGATGGTAGAGCCCGAAACAAAAACATTGGTTGCACGAATAAGCCGGCTCGACCGGTCAAATAGACCTCACAGAAGACAGGCGTCAAGTAGATGTATTCTGCGGTTCGCATGATGAGTGAGATGCCGGAGGCCCAATTCGTATTATTTTCCCCTTCACATCCTTTTCTAATAAGGAAAGACTGGAAAAGAATTTGACGGGGGACGAGATACCGAGAAAAAAAGAAAATCCTCTTTCCATTATGCATGCTTCCACAATGCATCAGCAATTTATAAGCTTGCTGCAGATGGCTTTAGGTAGCGATCACTTTATCGAATAAACCGGTTCCTCGTTTGCTACCTTCTGCTATAAAAAAATCGAGGTACCTATATGAAGGAAATGGGTCTTGGACGTTACCCGTGATGACATTTCAAATACGTTTTAAAATTTCGCTTTACGCCGGTACTCCGGTGAGGAAGTGGCACATCCCGTGATGACCGGACTACAGATGTACCACGACCTCCGCTAATCTTTGTATAACAGCTACTGACTGTATGATTGTACATAAGGAGCAACAGAGTGCGGATAGGCTATCGCACATAGCATAGCCTGTTTGTATATAACCAACTGTCTCCCACGTCATAGGAGACATAACTCATCGTGACTCAGCCGGTTAATCGGATCTGCTGACAGCGGAAAAGGGGAACAACGTCCTGCGTCCGGACCACCCTATGGCGGCGCAGAGTGTATCACTAGCAACCTGCCGCGGCTTCGTTCGGGTAGATAGATAGACAAATAAAATAACCTAACATGTATATAGTGAGGATTTTTAAAATCGGTTCAGTAGTTTAGCTACTTTATCCGGGACATTTTTATCTATTATATAAGTATAGAACTATAGGCAAACGGATTCAAAATGCTCCCCCACAGCACCACTTGCTTAATTATAACGCTATAGAAAATGCTTCCAACAAGACTTCATAAACTCGCAAACCTACCATCGTCTTAGTTAATCCTTCATTGTCGAATTCAATCCAGGACTCAAAATATCAATAAGCTTTAAAAACAGGCGTCGTGCTAAAAGAATAATAGAAGTAGCGTATCACGCAACTTAAATACGCCTGGCACCGGTTATTTCCCTGCAGGTGTAGTTACCACTAGGGGGGGTTTGTAAAACTTTGAAAGACATGCACAAAAAGAATAAGACACGACGACGGCTGACGCTTTGCGACTTTAAAGCCATACAAAAATACACCGCCAATACACAATACGTCGTTCAACGGGGTGGATAGGGATGAAGATAGGGTTGGCACCGATATAAATCCACTTTTAAATTATTAATCAGACTATAAACTTAACCTGAATTTTAAGGTCAAGTATTAAAGGTCAATTGGGGAGGGATCGATCGCAAAAAAAACACTCACCCCTGATTTTAAAAGAGAAACTTCCCCGTGTCCCCGAATGGCGACGACTTGTAGGTTAAAAGATTACAACAGTTAATCCTCTAATCAGGTGGAATGACGTAACCCCGATCAATATAGAGCCTTTGGGAAGGAACCCATGTCCAGGATTAAACGCTTTAGATCTAATGAGCTAATGAAGGGATGGTATACCTACACCTTGTATAATTACGATTGCAAGAGTCTAAATAACCGACCAAAATAAAAATAAATAAATAAATAAATATGCGCTCACGCCCGTAACCCAGAGGGGTAGGCAGAGATCATGGATTTCCATTTGGCGCGATCCTGGCACACCTCTCTCGCTTCTTCTACATTCATACATCTACGCATGCATGCTCGTCGGTTATGGGTGCTCCTTATATCGGCCTTTTTTAGTAAGCCACTAATCTGATCGATATAAGTTCTTCTAGGGCGTCCCCTACCAACACTGCCACTCACTTTTGCTACATAAATTTGTTTCGTTATTCTTTCTTCATTCGTCCTTTCAACGTGCCCGAACCACTGAAGCATTCCTTTCTCAATTCTAGTTACAACATCCACTTTTAAGCCACATTTTTCCCTTATAATGGTATTTTTAATTCTATCATTCAATGTCACGCCTAACATACTTCTTAAGGATCGCATCTCAACGGCATTAACTCTACTAGCATGCTTTTCCTGCCAAACCCAGGTCTCACTACCATACATTAAAGTGGGGACTAGTACAGCATTGTGTATTGCCAGACGAGCCTTCATAGACACATTCTGACTCCTCACAACTGTACCTATAGCCCCATTCATTTTATTTCCTGCATTCACTCGTCGTTCAAAATCTTTAACATGCTTACCATCTCTACTAAACAGGCACCCCAAATACACGAACTCATCCACCTGTTCCACTTGTTTACCGTTAATATTTATATCAATTACTGTCTTTCTGTGTTCTCTTTCAAACACCATTACTTTCGTCTTATCTACATTCATCTTCATACCTTTACCTTCTAATGAATCATTCACTACATTCAGCATAAGTTGTAAGTCCTCCGCCGATGACGCAAACACGATCTGGTCATCGGCGTACAAGAGACATTTTACAACTAGCTCACCCATTCTTAATCCACACTCTTCGTCTTTCAAAGTTTTCAAACAATCATCCATAAAGAGATTGAACAGCCACGGGGATGCTACACAGCCCTGTCTTACACCTTTATTGATGCTAAACCAGTCTGAGTAGGACCCGTTAATCCTAACACAAGCAGTAGAATCTTTATAAAGAGACTTTAATGCTTGTATAAGGTCACTGTTCAATCCAAACTCAATTAAAATAAATAAAAAAAATAAATAAAAAAAAAATAACTCCATAATAAAAGTTAAAAGAACCTAGTAGGCAACCCTAGGCTGTGTCTAGACTCTCCAGGGCCCCAACCGCCAGAGCTCGCGCGGCTCCCACTAATTACCAGACAGCTTCGACAAGCGATTGTTGGCAGCTCAAGACAATGCCAATCTTAAGTGATACACGAACGCACGCACCATTGAAACAGAACTAGGCGGTAATCCATGGAGGGATGCACGTCAAGAAAGCCATACCAAGTCAATAATATTACTTTTTTTTTATAGAATAAAGTGTCCAAACGATTAAGCGGCAGCTCATAATATCTGAATCAGCGACAAGCTAATTGTGTTGTTTTGCCTACCGTTAATGGACGAAGGAGGAGACAAACAGAAAAAAGGATATTTACATTCCATCCCCTCCACATCCGTCAAATCCTCATCCCCTTTCCATCCTTTCCTTTTTTGAAAAGGATGGGAGGGGGAAGAGGCCTGGAATTAGGCCTCCAACACGTCACTCGTCAGACGAAACGCAGAATACTTCTACTTCACGTCTGTACTCTGTACGTTGTAGTATTTCACCGATCGAGCCGGTCCATTTGTGCAACATATGTTAGCGTTGCGGGCTCTACCACTGTTATTTCTTTTATAATATGTATTTAATGTGTACACGTTATGTATCTGTAAAAGTCTAAGCCGGATGAAGTAATACATTATATTCTTTATTTATAGTGTATTATGATTTAAAATCATGTTTCAAAACAAAAATCCAAAAAAAAACTCGTATAAATGTATACATTTTTTCTATTACTACATGCAAAAAATAACCTCACCCCCCTGTCATGTTTAGCTGTAAGAATATGCTTTGATTCACTTGATTAATTGAGAATTAATTTGATTTTCATCTCGGCCTCGTGTAGGTCACGTAGACGCAATCTAGTTCAAGTTCTCCGAGTAAACTCAGTTTATTTCACGAATATTATATATAATTAAAATCAATTGCCGATTGTAGGTATGTTCGCGCATAATTCAGTACGGCACAAGTTTGGCTATTTATTTTTTGTTGTTCTAATCAGTCAGCTACTCAGTTATATGATTTTTTTAAAATCTTAATTAAAAGTGCAAAAAAAAAACTCCATTTAGAATGTGAGACAGACAGACAGCAGAAAGGTTACCATGGTAATGATATATGGTTGCTACGGCACTACCTATTGTATTGACAATAACTTTGTAACATATTTTATAGAGGTAAAAAAATTCCAAGTTATTATGCGCGGAATCAAATTCAAAAATTAACAACGAGGAAAATAAGGCACGAATGCGTGCGAAGTCGCGGTATTAATATTGTATAGAATGTCAGGGTACGTACAAAAAAAAGGTTAACAAAACTAAAAATACCAAAATGAAAAAATCTTCGCAATCTGGGCCACGAGGTCGTTATTATACATACATATAAAATACGTCAGTCAGAATGTTTTCAATAACACGACGCCATCCGTTGGTTCCGATTATTCGGAAGTTGAACGTCGCCCGCGCCTCTTGTACCGAGATTGCTTCCGTCATTATATTAGACCGTCATATAAGTATGATGAATTCAACTGTAGAGAATAGAATCAAGAGAGTTATTTGGCAGCATTTCCTTAAAAATTTGCATTATCTTAAACATTTTTGTGCTACATATTAGCCTAATTCTTAGCACAAAGATCTGTAATCGCGGAACAATTGTTAATTTTGCCGTTTAAAGTTTTGGTCTACAAAAGGTACACCACCATAATCGCCAAAATACTGTTAAAGATACCTACATCTTAATTTAAATAATATTTTCAAATTAGCCCTATATCCATACGTTTGAAAGCCACTTAATTTTTTTTCTCTAAACCTCAATACAAATACCGCCGTATCCGATATCCCGCCACCTACCGGATGCAATAAAAAAATGATCGAATCGAACTCGATTCTAACATTCTGTTGTACGGATAAATTTCTTATGCCGTATCTTATACTAACAACAGTGCCACGATTATACCAAGTTATCGTTTTCACGAGTAATTTGATCAAGAAGTGCGAGACTTATTGATGCCGATTCCAATTGGGACGCAGTGATGCGCATTACTGCGAAACCCGACGCCTAATCACGACAGTGAATGCGGATAGGTACCCTTCGTCTCAAATTAAAACGTAATAATGCGGGGCACAGCTCGTAATAATCTAATGATAAGCTCATTCATTGTTTTTATTCCTATTCTATCTCTGCAATTTATTAAATGTAATATCAATGGCAAGCAGGTAACTGTTTGACCCATCAACATAAGCAACGAAAAGTTACAGAAGCGTTGTCAGTTTTCGTGTAGAGTGGGAAGTGGATAAAGAAGGAGGAAGATAGTTTGGAAAGGAAGGCGTACGGCACCTCAGTCAAGTCAATCAGACGACGCACTGCTACACCTATAGTACTTCTTTTCACTCGCTGCACACTGGGTCGTAAAACGTGAGAGCTATGCGGAGAGTATTTCGCTCTCTCTCCCACTCATGGCTCTAATGGGTGGGTGCAGTGCTGCTCATTATTGCAGTGCGGTGCCATTACGACTCACTCGTTTTTATCGATAATAGTCTTTATATAGTGTGCAGCATGTGCAAAACAGTTTTATAGTTCACGACAGTATCTCGTTAGATGGTCAAATTTCTCGTCTGGCCAACCCTTTCATATAACTACTGGCGCCGCTGGCTCTATCGCTGTTCTGGTATTTAGGACAAACCGAAGGTCGTAGTAATGTAACTATAATAATAAAATCTTCACATCCTAACCGTGGATGATTTATCGAATCCAGGGAAAAGTATCTGTAAGCCTACTCTTTGCACAAAGCTACATAAATAATGAATTCGGTATTTTTCGTAAATAATGATGAGCACGAGCTGAAGTCATAATTGGTTTTGAAACGCGCTAAAATATTTACAAAGTCTGAACTGAACTGCGTAAACCAAAAGCAACTCAGTTAACCACATCTTCTGATAATTAAACTATTCTGGGAAGTCGGTATCAAGCAAACATTTTGTATAGACAATTTGGTATAACAAGAAACACGCGATAACATCTCGTTAATCATTTACACATCCTGTCTTCTTATGAAAATAATAATCACGATTTACATATATTGAATAGCTAAGTTTTCCATCTCCAAATAAAGCCACAGTTTTTCTGGTGTTATGAATGTTTATGGATGGTTGTTTGAATTCTAAAGATTAGCAACCGCGATCATTCGCCTATGCGACGTTGATAGCCAGTCGCGGGGTGATCACTAGCTTATCAATGTTAGCGACCGCGACCTTAGCTAGGAAAAAAGTTATTCAGCAGCTATTGGAGGATGAAGAAGAAAGATTTTATATATTCTCTTTTTTCATCTTATCTTCAGAAAAAAGGCTCAGGCGCGACCGGGTCGCGGTTGCGACTGGGCGCTTGGCCAATCCGACCGGTCGCGCGTCGCGGTCTCGGTGTTTGTTTAGAACTCTATTTAAATTACAAAGCAGTGCATCGCGCTCGCAAGACTCCAATGCTACCTTTATATCCATCACTTACCAGATATCTCATTTCTGAAATGAGATTTTTATTTTCTATTGAAGCAATGCTATATATGAACAATCTCATATTTTATCCGGCAATTTTCAATAATTTTATTACGTCCTAAATGTAACGGTACTCTTGGATATACAAAAATACTTATAAAGCATTTATGACAACGCGTTTTAAGTATTTTTGTAACAACCTAAAGCCAGTATAAGTACTTTACAAAGATTCGTACAAACAATCGCTAGTTCACTTCAAATAAGATTCGACAAAAGTAATAAAAACATGATCATGCCCTATACCACTATACTATTCCCTTCACCAGGCCTTAAAGGGGCGCGGCCAAAAATCCATTAGTCCGATATGGGCTTACCGACTTTTGGCAATGAGCCAGCAATCTTGTTAATTAATGACTAATTAGTGAATAAATCAGGTCGTTAATTTGCATCGTGATATAGATTGGACACAAGGCGTTTTAATAGTAGTTTGTTATACCGTCTAAGGGAGCGTTTACACTGAACAGAAGGCAATAAGGAATATAGACAAATATCAGGTATACAGGGCGTTCCACGGCTATGCCACACGGAGGAAAAGTATCCACCTTAAATGTTGTATATATGAATTAGACTGATAGGAAATAAAATAATATAAACTTAATTTAAAGATTTATTATTTATAAAAATCGCCTGCCTGAGCGAATTTTTACTCGTCGTGTTACATATGACTTTAAAACAAAGATATTCACTTTTCAAATTTTGGTAGACAAATATGTAACATTAATTTTAACTTTTACAACTCAGCTTAGCTTGTCCGCGATGGTTCACAATAGTAGAATAACGTATTTGAACTTTATTTGAACCTTTTACAATGTGTTTCGATGTTTTTTATTTAGAAGAATACATTTTAATGACAAAATTACTTTAAATTACTTAATAAAAACACTTTTAAGTTAAACTTTTTATTTTATGTGCACTGAAAATTGTATTTTCATCTAAATTAAATGTGTGTACGAAATTTCATATCAATCTGACAACGGGAAGGTGCTTAAATTTTAATTTCTAATTTTGACCCAAATAAAAAAAACCGTACAGGTCGAGCTAAATAAAACCGTTTAAAAATGTACATTTTACATATTTTAAACACAAACTATTATTTTTATAAATGGCAAGGCTGGTGTTACTTCTTACAATACCTGTGCAGCGAAGCACTTTTTCTCAGACACTAGTAAGTCATCTTTGCTTTGCATTTGCATTTCTTGGCTTTAGTTTTTATATGCACAATCGATTAAAAAAAATTATTTTATAATTTCTCTTTCACATCATTCATAACTCTCCCTATTGATCGCCACAAATTTATTGCCAGTTTTTTGAGATAAACCCAGAATTCTAATTTTTCTATTAACTTCAATGCCCCCATAACGCTTTTTAATAACGCGGTCCCGATTTTGGCAATATAAAGCGAATTACTGTTCAAATATATTATCATCAAAAAAATAATTAATAATTTATATTGTTAGGCAACCAAAATGCCTTTCCAACCGGGTTAAGAACCACAGCTGTAATATGTTAACTGTAGGCAATAGTTCGCCAGAAAAAGGGTAATGGCGCTTTATTAACCACATTTCAATATAAAATAAATCACACATTATTTTGCGCTGTGACTTATTTGCCGTCGAGAACTGACTTTGTTTTAGTTTTTTTTTTTGCACTTTGTAAGCTATACGTAACAGTTGACCTCATGCAATTGAAGTTTCCGATTACATATGGAGCAGTTACGGACGACAGGGCTGCG
This sequence comes from Papilio glaucus, assembly GCA_000931545.1. Classification (NCBI taxonomy): domain Eukaryota; kingdom Metazoa; phylum Arthropoda; class Insecta; order Lepidoptera; family Papilionidae; genus Papilio; species Papilio glaucus. The sequence goes on along the minus strand of JWHW01028887.1, from coordinate 124,840 downwards.
GTCAATGTCGACGAGAAATATTTATAATCGTACAACCTTCACGAAATAGAACAACGACCTCTCTAGGTCGTTAAAGGTTTTTTTTGCATATCTTCGCGTCTTTAGCTGTTTGATACACGGTAGCAACGACCTTTTGTTCTGACATGTTCAGGTTTGTGTAATGTTCTGGGTAGTTCTAGATAGTTTTAACCAGCGTTCTGGGTTTTTAAAACCCTAAAAGGGTTTTGTTATTTAAAATTCACGCGCTACTTTTTTACAAACTGAACCCTTTGTTATATTTTAATTATTATTTTTTCAAGTCTTACAAATTTCTACAAATTCGTTTAATAATAAGTTAACACTTATTAAAATATTTCTACTCTGCGTCCTATTTGCGTTTTAAAATAGTCCTAGTTCCGGCTGCAGATCCTAGTTTATTAAAAATTGTGTGTGACAACCCTATATTACTGGAAATACTTCTTTATATAGGGCTGACATCGCATTTATATAAATATTTTGTTTGTTACACGTATATGGGTAGCGACGATAACTTAATATCAAATGCACCGCTTGTTTGTTTGCCTTCTGAAATAGAAACTACGCAATATGTTTGTAGTACTGTGTGTATGTTTTCCTTTAAATTTGTACAGATCCCTAAGTATGCACCTAACGGAGATATACTCGCCCACCCCATGTCTGCAACACGACACGCGCGTTATTAATAATATATGTGTGAGTATTCAAATGGCGTAGGTAGCACGTTTACTACACGAGTATATAGCGCATCATGTTCATTATATACCCGTAATACATACACAAACACATACATTCCTATAGTTTAATGTACATAGTACTTTTTATCTTAATCATAAGGTGTATGTTCGATTTCCAGGCAATGCCACATATGTATTTGTCTACTGCACAAATGTCTAATAAAAGGTACACTTTATACAAACGCTAACAAGTCTACAGTACACTTGACAAGTCTTATAGTCATAAAACCTTAACTACAAGAAAATGATTAGCGGTGAAGGTAATTTATGTTGTCTCATTATGTTGCTCCTCAGAGCATTTATGTAAATTAACGTGGGACCGAAAAAAAAAGCGTGGTTATTATTATTACCAACGGCTACTGCCACTGAGTAATAAGCGACAATTTAAACATTATTTTTAGTTTAACTGTTGTCTATTACGTTGAGCAATGCAGGCGGAAATATGTACGTCATAAAAATGATTAAAAAAATCATGTGGTAGCAAGCTGTCTATTAAGGGCCTTTCACACGGATACGACGAACGCTAACGCCCCACTTGCAGCTATCACAATACTAATTAATAGTTGTGTAGGCAAAGTTCAACAGATTCCTACAGCTACTATTTTTTTTATGGAAGAAGTTGGCAAACAAGCATAGGCATCCCCAACAAGCAAATCAGTTGCAGATGTTTTGCCCACCTTTAATTGGCAGAGGGGTGGGGTATATATTTTCCTATTCATCCCCTCTCCCGTCCAAACCTTTTCCTCTTCCCATCCTATACTTTGTAGGAAACGATGGGAAGGGGAAGAGGGCTGACACTGGGCCTCCAGCAGCACCTCACTCATCAAACGGAACCCAGCAGAATAACATACTGCTACTTCATGCATTACTAAGAAAATGAACTGATTTTATTTATGAACCGCCTCGATTTCGGTAAGGTACTCTTGGCATTCCACCACCGGTTTCGTAACTTACTTCCTCGCTCAATCGCATTACGGAAGGATCTGTCGCTAGCGGGATTTCCACAACCAACGCGACTTAGGTCGTCAAGTCAAGAAGAGAGAAGGTTTCGATCTCATCATCTTGTAATGTGATTGGTGTAAATTAGAGTGCAGACAATGTTCTTCAGTGTCTTCGCATTTTAGTCGCCATATCTTCAATTGCATTGCAAAAATCATTGATTGTCACATTGATCATTTGCAGTGGGACGCCCTGTATACATCACAGTTAATCAAAATAGAGTGCAGCAGAAGTAGCTGGAGCCCAATATCCATGATACTCCTTTTTTACTGAGCCTAGTTGTGTCAACTGATATATATGCTGTTGTATTTCTTCTGGTGTTTGCAGATATTTAAAATACAAAGGTCGCAAAATATCAGGAAGTTTGCCCTAAGATTCCAATAATATAAGTACAATATATAAGTACTATCTATTTTTATTTGTGACACAACTACAATTTTTATACTTCATAAAAAAAGTAATTCTACACTGAAGAGTAATGTAATTCATACACACTACATATTCAGCCCTTGACTTCAAAACACACCAACAACTTATTATTCCGGAATAAATTTCAAAGATTTTAAAATTGTAATTTTAGTTGCATCTGTTGGCAATGTTTTCTTTATAAATTGATGTGCCTACGTTCATTCTCTCTATGAATTATACATTTATGGTTTTTTTTTACAATCTTTATGGAAGACAAAGGAAAAAGTGGTTTGCCTCTTTAAATGTAATGAAATGTGATGATTTTTTATTCTTGTAATTGAAGAAAACAGCAATTGTTGCCTCTGACCAAAAACATTAGCTATTAGTATGAATTAAAGCAAATTTTATTAGAAAATTACTAACATAATTCTAATAGCTATGTCAAAGGATATTAAAGGAGGGAAAAAATATGCAGTATTTCTCAAAAACCACAAGTGAACATTCACTTGTTTTAATTAGTAGAGAGCCAACCCTGTTATAATATTAACTACCTACACATAGAAAATTTATTTATTTAATTTATGACATATATATAATTTTCTATACAGAAATATTTCCTGAAATATTCTAAATATTTGATTACATTAATTACATAAATCAAATAATGTGGTTTTATATATATAGCAACACATAATTGTTTTCCTATTGTGGATTTTGAAAAATAAAACCATATAATATATTTAACTAGACTACAACTTCACATTTGTAGAATAAATATTTCAGTTTTTATCAATGTGTGCATATTTGCTCCCTAAGTGAACTGATTTTGCTCAAATTTTCACACAACCTTTACAGTAGATCAGAAAGGAATAGTACACACTTTACAACTCAAAGATACAATTTTTTGTTTTGTCTATACAAAACCAACAAGCTCAAATTAAGTTAGGGTGCATTTTAAAATTCAGAAGTGAACATAAAAACTTGCAATTTTTTAAGTCTTTATTGCTAATTAACTAGGCAAAACCGGCACGCTTACATTGGGTTAGCAAGGAGCGACCAAAGGGACTGCCAAAAGTGACTTAAGTTGTTCAAAATAAGGATGTTATGTTTTTGAAATTTCAGTATTAATTTCCTCAGGAACTTTCAATGGGAGTAATGTTGACAGAGAGAGAACTCTCTTCCAGTATGTCCACCCCGAAAACCCACTTCCAAGATAAAAACTCTACTTATGGTTATTTCAAGAGCAACAAGGCATTTGAAATAATGATGTTATGTTTATGATTTTTTTCCAATGGGAGTGGAGAAAGGAGGAATCCAATCAAAAAAAAACCAGCCCAACAAGTCAAATTACATAGAAACCAAAACATTCTGAAACATACATATATATTTTATTACATTATTCTAGTTAGTTCTAATAGATGCACTTGATGAGAATTTCAAAATAAAACAATCGAGAGTCTATGCAAATTAATGTAAATAAACAAACAATGCTAAATAATCTCGTATCAACGTAAAACCAGCGTGATAAAAGTTTACGTTGGATAAGATAGTATTTATTTAATGTATAATCATAAATAATATTTGTTTACACGGTTCATAAAATTCAAAGAAAATAGTTTTCTATATTAGCAATATAAAACCGTTATAACATAAAATAAACGAGGAAATGCTTCCGTTCGTATTGATGCTCAATTCAGTCGCTGTTTGTGACAAAAAAAACGATTTAAAGTTAATTGGTACATTCGATGTATACTGAATTATGGCTCCAATAAATTTTTTATTAAATATTATGATTTAAATCGAAGAAAATATGTTAAACACTTACCTAGAATTGGATAACACAACGCGATACACCCAAAATAAATGGCAAGTGCCGCGGGATACTTCCTGAGCGCACGAACCATTGTCATGGCGGAAGAAACTGCTTTTTATACACAACACACAACCGTTACTACAAATACATCACATAATTATTACACCATCTTCTATTCACTTATGCAGCGGTATCACTGATTATTTCTATAATTAAACACACAAAAAAATTACTAAGCGGCTGACACCAAAAGCCGAACAAACAATCCCACTTTCCAGTGTTATCATGTTCAGCGAGCGACGACACAACACCAATTTATTTTATATAAAATATTTTTTCGTCTGGTATGTTCACTTATCCCCTGTTGTCTGTGGTAACAATTGGTAACAATGTTATAACTTTTATTAAAGCATTTTATTTATTAAACTAAGGTCTTTTAGATTTGATGTATTCGAATAACTGATTTCATAAGATACACCTAAGCAATGAAGAATGATAGTAGTAGTATGAGCCTGCCTTTTATAGTATGTTTCCCCACTGCAGGAACACAGGAATCCTCTACGAGAGAGGGTTAGTCATTCCATATATAATTTGCCATTTACAACTTAACGCTGAACACGTATATACACAATCCTTCTGTTATGATCGGTTCTAAAGCGTAGTAGTAACTCATTACAGATGATACTAATAAGTGTAACGAAAACTCTTAGAAGAGTTTTCTTGACCTATGTAGTGCAATGCCATACAGGATCGATTTTTTTTTCGTAAAGACGACAAATATTGTTTAAAAAAGTTGTTGCATGTTTCTTACCGTGGATTAGCACCATTGGTTAACACCGCCGAAAACATATTGTTTTTTCAAAGAGAACGATAGAGAGAAACCTTGTTTCGATACACGATTTTACGCCAATGGAAACCCACGGTTTGGTTCGCTGTTACTTTTGCAACAGCGGTATCTATTTGTTTTTGGGATTATTTTCTAGAAATCATTAAATCAATTGTTTAAAAAAAACGTTATTTTTCTATACATCGAGATAAAACTGGCTATCTGGCACTGGCAACATTTGTTGTTTATTGACAAGACGAATGACAGATGGCGGGGTACAGCTCGATGGCTCATTAAGACAATTTAGAGAAAATAAATGACTCGTTAACAAGATTATATCCGTCTGTACACGTAAATAAATTGAAAATGTGGCTTATAAATATTGTTTGAGATATTTTTGCTTGTGTACAGCGTGTGCATCGTAGAATAAAAATGTATTTTCAGTGCACTATAGGAGCCATTTTTACAGTATTTATTTTGTGCGTTCATTGTGATAATGCAGTTAATTACAACGAAAGTATGAAGATTTATGGTATGTATACTAATATTTTTATAAGTACACTTATTGAATGTTAAGTTGTCTCGAAATGCGTAACGCCTATCTCGATTCGCATCTGTCAGTTTTGGTCATCCATGAATTTCATGTATCAGGTTGTACCGAATTTGAATCTAAAACTTAAAACTGAAAGTGCAAACCCTTTGTAATACTTATTATTGCCAAAAGAAACCCTGCTTTTGTCTATAAAAGTAGATTTTTTAATTTTTCACCTTCACAAATGTGTATTGATGGTAAATATTATGTACAATATTTCTCATAAGTATAGGTATTTTGGAGAGAGGGAAGAGGGAAGGCTGGGGAGCCACTTGTAGAAAAAAGGGTGTAACCAACTTTTTTAATTTCAAACACCAAATCCAACTTTAGGATGTTTGCTTTGGAGTTGCTAGGTTCTATGGCCTCTGACATTTCTTGTTTGAAAGAGTTCATTCATGGCATTTCTTTCAGAAAAACTAAATATTTAAACATTAACCAACTTACTAAAACAACATACCAGGACCTTGTACCAAAAGAATATCAAGATCCAGCACAACGGGCAATATTGTACATATTATCATAATTGTGTCTATATATATGCTTAGTTGGTTCATAAGTTCTGTCACAAACTTTTAATGTAATTAATCATACACTTTTAAAACTAGAAGAAAGGTAATTAAATGTAGAATACAATTTTATTTAAATTATTCAAAATACCAACCCCCATTTTGATAACATGCCCTTAATCGATGTGGCTAGTCATCAATGACAGCGCACACCACATTCATATTTATTTCTGCCGCTACTTTAACTAGAGATGCTTGAAGAGACTCCATTCTGATGAGGTTTAGCGCAGATAATCTCCTCCAAATTTTACTATATCTTGTAGTCCAATGGGTTTAAATCTGGACTAGATAAGGGCCAGTCTTCATGCCCAATAAAGTTGATTCAATGGGCGATCAACCAGTTTTGCAATGTGCGTACCCTAAGAGCTGGTGCAGAGTAATATTGGAATACCCAATGTCTGTTTTCGAACATTGTTAGAGAAAGAGGTTCCACTATATTGGTAAGGACGGTATTTTAGTACACCATGTTTTTTTTTACACACCTCAGTTAAACCTGAATATGAAACTCCAAGATTAAACTTGAGTCACAAAGGATAATGCCCTTGTTGAACCCTCGGAATATGTGAGCTGGCTTCTTCACTGCTGTGGGCATACACCTTATTATTTTGAAAATTCATTCATCTGAAAACAAAATTTTGCGGTATTTTTATCCCGCATACCCCTGTAACAACGCGCTGGATCATTTCAATCTAATTTATTTTTAAACGTTCGTTCATAAAATATTCGGTCTTTTTACAATAGGCTAATAGTCCCAGGTTTTTATTTAACACCCTTTTTACCTTGGTTCTGCTTATCCCCATCTGAAGAGCTAAGATTTTTAGTTTTTGAACAGGATTTCGTTGGATTCGCGCCTTTACAGCTTTAATGATCGCTGGTGTTCTAACTGTACTAGGTCGGCCGGTCCTCTTACGATCTTCGAAGCTTGAATCTTCAGTGTATCGTTTGACAGTGCGATAAACAAACCGTAGTGTTATTTCAAATTTTGCAGAATATTGAAAATCTCTGTTGGCGCGGTAACCACAGCGGTGCAACGCGATAACCGCGACTCTATCTTCTTTCTTTGATCACTTCATAATTGGTAATGAATGAAAATGAATTTCTTTTTTATATTCACAAACCGCAAATGTTCCATTTTTAAAATTAGTTGAAGAATATTTGGCCAGTATTTTCCGATAAAAAAGACAACAAGTTTTGACAGAACTTATGACCTAACTTGGTATATATATTACATAAAGTAGACACAAACACAATTAATTTCAGTTTGAACTTTTATGTTTTGATTTGTTTGAAAAGAATTTTAGCCTTAAAACTTGATGTTCAAAAACAATGAAATCATGACTTTTCTTATGCCATCAAATTAATTTTCTTAAAATTTTAAAGAACAAATTTCATAATCTTCTGTAGGCTTTCATGTCAGGACACTAACTTCATAGAAGAACAACTTTATAATGATTTTCAGTATTATCTATTTAAAAATTAGAAACATTTTTTTGAACATTGTCTTGGGTGAATGTGGGCTTGCTTACCAAGAAATTAAGAAAAACCTGGAATCCAATATTAGCACCACCTTTTGGGTCCAATATTTAACCATACCAATACCCACTTAAACACATACAAAAAAAACATCTAAATTAGTCCAGCCATTTCAGAGGAATTCACACACAGAAAGATATAATTATTAATAATAAATGAATAAATAAAAAAAATAATCAAATGGATGAATATGTATGTATCTTGCTTAATTCACATTTAATAACATGAAATAATAAACAATATTGTTTATTTGTACTATTTTTCGTCACTTTAACTTATAAAAGTCCAGTATGTCACACCTAATGCTGTTTTTAAGGTTGACACATGTCAAAGGGGAAGGTCATATCCATTAGTCCCCGACAACTCCAGCACAACTTATCCTTGTATATGTTCTAATACAATACTGCACTGCTAAAAATATTTGATTTTATTTACATTCTTATTCTTGAGACAACATTCTCATTCTTAAAACAGCCATGAGATTTTTCACCAAACTAAATAAGACACTTAAAACTTTAGTAAGTATTATGTAATTAAAATTGTTTGACATTGTCTCAGTCTTACTTGATCAGTACTTGATGTTATGGCCCCTCACCCCTTAGTAGTGGATCTCATGTCAATAATTAGTGTCCCAAAATAGTTATGACCTTTTGTTGTTTGTTAGGTTCACGTTGTTAATGAATAAAATGGCTCTGAGACTATCTTTAGTTAAGTATCCAGCATCTTTCAATCCTATATGAACCCAATATCAGTATTAAAATGCATAATCCTGATACATAAAAAAAATAGTCTCTGTGTGAAAAAACACTTGTATAATATATGCATTCTATGCCTGTAGTCCTCGGGGAGTAGTCTGGAGTGACAAATGACATTTCATAATCTACTGCTGGGAAGAGAATCTTGGACGGGGTTAATGTATGTGTCTCCATCTCAGAGACTGCCAAAATTAATTTGGTAATGCCATTATAAAAACAATTTCTTTATTAACATTACATAATTATATTAATACAATAATTATTACTAAAATAAATGGTTTCTCAACTTAGATTTACATTTCGTAAGAATGGCTACAGAAAGTTGTTCTTATC
>JWHW01028887.1:75178-87462 GCA_000931545.1 Papilio glaucus | reverse complement strand
GGGGGGGGGGATTATACATCAATGCATACATAGAAATATACAATATGGCCTAAGTTTGCGATCGCAAAGTTTTTCAGGGAGGTAAATTCAGCGTCGATATTATCATGGTTACTCTCCAAAAGTTTACAATTAAAGAAATCATTTTTAACTTTATTAAAACCCATTTAAATAAAGGTAGCGTGAGGATTTCAGGTCCATTGTTTTTTTGTTGCAACCATGTTTAGTATATTTTTAAACGTATACAAAATATGCCTTTGAAAAAATGTAAACTGTTTTTATGTCCGTTATTTCATTTGTGTGTAAATATATGAATTTATTAGACTGTAACTGTCATTAGTTTTGTTAATATAATGAAAACCGATGTGTTCGCACTGCCGAAACATGTTGTGTTGTCAATAATTATTATAATCGAACATGAAATGTTTAAAATTTTGAAGACGATACATTTGATGTTGACTTTTATTGACAAAAATGATTACAACATGTTTTATGTGAATGTTTCGGCAATGCGGCCCCTCGGTGATACATCACTCGCAGTCACTGCCGGGGGATGGAGGATCCCAACTAGAGCCATTTTAGTATTTAACGAAAAAGTTAGTTTCAGTGCAATAGTTCAATTTTATAAGCCTTCAACGATTTTAAAAGAAGATATATATTTTAGTATTTTTTCTTAGCTGTCTTTTTGTCACATAGTATGTCAAGTTATCAAAATATACAGATAATGTATAATGTATTCGTAATTCCTATAAAATCAATTTTATGGTCCAGTATTTTATCATAATCTAGAGTTGTAAATTTGGTATATTTGTGAAGACTGCTTTTTAGTGGTTTGTCAATTATGACCTTGTTTGGGTTTCGTTGCGATCAAATGGGAGTATTTTCCCGTCTTTTTAAAAATTGTCAGATCAGTGCATGTATTCCTAATATTTAATTTAGGCCATTTTAATGTATTTATTACGAAATGTATGTTTTATAAAATCAATAAAAGGAAGAGACAATCAAACTCTGTAGTTTTTACGAGTGTCATAACTGTCATATACAACGACATTTCATATGTCAACTGTCACTCTTACATATATGACAGTTTTCAGTAAAAACACTAAGGTAGTTGTGAAACTGACTACTAATTCAATTGTCCTTTCTGTCATCCAACATATGTGAATGATTTCCTTATTGAAAATTAATTTGTATTTTATTGAAATCGATACGTTTTGCGAAAGATTTGCTCGATCCCGAAACGATCACAGGAATCGTAAAAATGCAATAGATCTTGATTTGAAATAAGATTAAATGAAATATTTACTCATTCCAGATTTTATCGCTCCGTAAGTACATTGTTAATAATGAAAACGTTGCTATAGTTTGCTTAAATATTTTCGCATGCGCATTTATATTTTAAAAAAGTATCAAAATTGTTGAATCAAGCTATCTAGTGTAAGTTGTGTTAACTGATTGTTGACATGATTTTTGTCCTCTTTCCGCATAAGTCGCTTCCAGTTTTTTAGAAAAGGATAGAAAGTGTTAACGAGATGTTATTCTTGAGGATATTTCACGTCCCAATTTTCTTACGGTGAATATGAAAAAAATAGAAAATTATCAATCAATTTACCAACAGTTTATTAATAGAAGGTATATGATATTTCTGTCGTGTTTGTGTCATGCGGCATTGTGTTTTCGATGTTTAAATATAAAGAGCGGGTCATGTTTGCGCTGCAAAGCTCTCTTATGTGCCATTTTAGGCTAAATATATCGTTTTAGGTAATTTAAATTATATAATCCACGACGTAGAATAGATTAATTTAATTTTTGTTTCTATCTGTCCGTTCTGCGCCGACCACAAACGATATTTAATCTGTATTAACGAGTGGAGTTGACATTGTCTCGGCACATTTTAGATCTATATATGTTCTATATACGGACTTTACTTAGATTATGAAGTTTTTATTGATATGTAACTGGAAGCACAAATTTTTATCGATGTATGTTTTACACATATATAACTACACCTAACCTAAAAGTCTGATTTGTTTAATGAATTAAAAATTTACCTACATTTTGCTCCATATTATGTAGTGAATAGTGATTTTTATATCACATAAATAATCAGCTGCGTCTACATTTTGTATGATTATTAATAAACTTTATATTAAGGATAATAATGTTAAGTACTCGTCTTACACAATAACATGACACTTGAGTTCGATGACGTCACAGCGTCCAGTTACCAAAAAAGCTTATATCGTGAAGTAATCTAACGAAACTCAAACATATTAAAGCTTTGTCGTTCACTGTGCACAAGGGTGCATACGGGGAGGTGAGATGTGGGGTGGGGAGTTGCATTCCATGCGTATCTCATCATGTTATTGTATTTGCATTATAATGGAATTTTTCTAATTATTACATGTATAGTAATTTATCTGATAAGTATAAATTAACACTAACCTCAAACTTACACATCAATTTTTCATTTATTTTTGTCACATGTCATATCGATCTGTTATTGTTCATGCCAATAGCTGGCTGCCACCACCAAAACCATAGACATCGGAGAGATCTAGTGAAAAGATAATTGATACGCCGAACAACAAAGTAACGGTGGCTCAATACATTTTATATTTAAACAAATATCTCAATGTTTTTACACTAATATGATTATTGCTATCAGAATATCACTGATATAGTAAGATCCCGAACGTAATCAGGCCCAGATAGTCATACCAAAGAAATCGGTCGGTCTAGACTAATATTAAACAGGAAAGGTTTACGGATAAATTCGTTATTTTTTTTAAATTACCAATCTATCCGAGTGAATCCCGTTTACTAGTGATTTGTGAAAGAAAATATATTTATTTATCGAAAAAAATATATAAGTACATAATTATATAATCTTACTACTTTGGTAAATAAATTAGGTTAGCGGGAAGTCAAACCCCCAACACAACGCTGATTGTCAATGCTAACCTTCATACTTCATGATACTTTAAAACTATAATGACCCTCACAGCGATACAATTATAATAATATTATGTTACTTATTAAAAAATTAAGAAAAAACATCTAAAATAATAACAATTATGACTAAAAACAAAATGGCTGATCTCCTCTCCTCAATGCATTCTCTTAGATTTATATAATCAAAATATTAACAAACTGACTTATAATTAATTAAATAATATTCCTTAAACAACGCCTTAAACATTCCTAATAAAATAACCCACCAAAATATATTCCATACAATTGCGTTTATGAATCCAACAACAATTTACTACAAAATAAACATATGAGGCAGGTAAAATAGGATGAATGATTATAGTATATATTATATTGAAGATGCGCGACACATAGAAGCGTTACCATGGCAACCAATAACACTTATCTATATCTTATTGTAATGAAATCATTATCAATTGCATTTAACGTCTTTATTCACATACAAAGAGTACTGTGTACAAATTCTAAAAGTTACAAATAATGTAATAATACAAAAGTTTTATATTCCATAGTGATATTTGATGGTTTTGTCTACAAGCCTCATATGTCAAATTCCAAGAGACCAAAATGTATTTTTTCTTACACATTGATAGTCTCCAATTTTGTATCTGTTTCTTTTTTTTATTTATTTATTTAATTCATAAGTGTATCGATTTTATACTTTTGTGAGGTCGGCAAGTAGTTTTAAGTGAGTTCTGGATACATTTGATTTTTTTTTTATCAAAGTCCAGAAAAAAGTTTTTATACGCATGAAAATGAGTTTAATGAAAATATTATTTAATATGTAGGTACTTTATACTTAACAATATATGAGAAATGGACCTGTAGTCTGTAACTATAGCATGTTGCCGACCCTTGGCCTATCATAGTCCTTTTCTCATTCCTATTCCTTTAATAAAGAGATAGTAAGGGGATGAGGATTTTTTGGGGGAGGGGATGGATAGGATAAGGAAATATTTTTCTGTTTATCCATTTGCAGATGTCTATGGGTAACGGTCACTTGACATCGAGTGAACCGCTCGCTCGTTTGTCACCTTCTCGTATAAAAAATACATTGTGGTACATACTTAAAAGTTATATCTACTTTTTACTCGTTTTTGCCTAACTCCCTTTTGAAGAGGCAGTGTAGATGATATTTGAGTTTAGGATTTTAATATCCCTGAACTCGTATTTTTTTATATTTACTAACATCAGAACATTTATAAGTATATTTGCGGCTTGTGATTTGGTCACGATTTAAAACAGACACCTACTGCCAGTGCTTTGTTATAATTAAATGAATATCGTTTTAAAAAAACTGTTCTATTTTTAAATCTAATCAACACAACAATGTATTATTGGAAATTACGAATTATCGTAAACTGGAAACACAAATACATTTTTGTAATATAAGAAAACACACACATCCACAGAAATAGTGTTGCAACTCGAAAAATGAATATTTTTGACATACACTTGTTTTTTTTTTAATTAATTTATAATGTAACTCATACTTGAATGGCACCATTGAGCTATGTTTAATTTAATGGGGCTTATAAAAAGAAGAATAAAATATATTACCTTTGAAAAATACCATAACTCAAAAATTTACTTTTTAAAGACATTTTTTTAAGTCATGTTTATACATTAAGTTGACGCAGCTGAAAATTTCTCTAACGATACTAGGATGTGAAATAGCCCAAAGAACGTAACAGAAGTCACACTAAAGTTTATCTTCACGATATTTATAAAGACAGTTGTTAGTAATTCTAAAAGTTTGATAGTACTAATAATCACTAAGAATCCTTGTATGTTCGTCTCTGTACAGATTGTTTATTGGACGTAGATTTGTAATATTGTAACGATTTTGTACCGTTTACATTATATTACACTGATAGTGTAATTCGTATGATGACCCTATTTATTGTTTATGTAACCGCCTGTATTATTATTTGAAATGTAAAATATATAATAAGCAATTGTAGATTTTGTTTTATTTATACTTACAATAATGTTATATACCTACTATTTAACAATAAACAAGTAATATTTAAAAAAAAAACAATGTACACGAGTAACTGTATGATTTTCGGCATACTCATGATTTACTTCTACTGTATGGGTTTTATGTTGACGTCATATGCCCTACGACACTCCGTGGAAAAATATGAATCGAATGACACCTCACTCTTCAAAAGCGGTTAAGCCGTTTAGGCTACAGGAGGTCACAATGCAACACACAAAAAACAATAAAATTATCATCTTGGGCCAGACGGGCACAAAATAAGCTCCTACGTCTATCATATTCACACTGCAGTGGCAAAACACTAACAGCACCAAATCCATGATTAGACCCGATCAGGTAAGTACCGCGACCTCATCTGTGGGATATTTAAATGTTGCTAACATGAAGGAAACGTCTTTTTAAATATCCCACTTCTGATGTTAGCGAAATCACATTGTTCTTACAAATTGAAACAATCGTTTAAATTCCCTGTGTATAAAAATAATTTTACTCTATACAACTATTATTTTTGAAACTAAACATGTTGAATTTACTGTAAAACTGATTTTGATCAGCGCTAACGCATTTTCATTTCATCCTATTTTTTTTAACAATCAGGCTGCTCATTGCTGCAGAATAGTAAAAACCAACGTGTTGAAAACATGTTTCCATCAGGTTGCTAACACTAACTTCATGAAGTAAAGGTTTTTTTACATAAGAAGGCGACAAAAAAAGCAATACTAGGCGAGGCGTTGTGACTTAGTATTGCCACAAACACGCAAATAACGCCCAGAGTACGCGCTCATCAAACATTTTTATTCTAGAAGTTGGCAAAGCGGATCACGTTACGGATGATGTTAAGTTACAGCTATCCATAGGCATCCACAACAGGCAAATGAATTGCAAATGCGGTCACCACCTTTAATGGACAGAGGAGGGGATAGACAAGAAAAACGATATTTCCTTTTCGCCAGTCATTTCCTCCCCGTCCAAATCTCTTGCCCTTTCCAATCTATCTTTATTTGGTAAGGATGGGAAACGGAAGAGGACAAACCGGGACCTCACTCGTCAGACGAAACGCAGAAGCGTACTTCTAGTTGACGCATGTCTTCTGTGAGGTCGTGGTATTTCACCGGTCGAGCCGGCACATCCGTGGAACCCATGTTGCCCAGGGTCTACAACTGTTACATTTTGTAATTAACCTGTTGATAATTCCAAACGAAACTCGACTCGTACATGATGCGGAAAATTTTATCGAACTCAATAAATAGGAATTGGTTGAAAATATTTATGTAACATAATCAAGACTTAACGGAAGTTAATCATTAGTGATTATCGTATATAACATAGCTTAACCGATAACGCGTACGTGAGATTAGCGACATGACCGATATCTATGTAGGTAATTTAGGGAATACATATGGCGTGTTTTAAAAGTTTTGGTTACCATTTATTTTAGACTGATCTATGAATCTGGGTCAATCGAATCAGGATTTCATCACGCTGTATATAAAGTGTCGTGAATAAGCCAATTAGCATACTCTCACGTAATACACGTGTACAATAAACATGATACTCAAGTAGAATGCGAGAAAACAACTGTGTGTGGTGTAAACGTGCAAGAGATATACTTGATATTAAGCGACAGCTGCCCATACCTTTAATGGCCAGAGTAGATAAGCGGATCACCTTCCTAGTCTAATCTCCTTCTTTCTCCAATACTTTTCTGATAAGGAAAGGAGGGGGGAGGACAAAGTGAGGATACTTCCAATACACGCCTGTCCTCTGTGAGATCGGGTTATTGCACCAGTCGAGCCGGGCCATTCCTGCAACAGATGTTGTTGCGGGCTTTACCACTGTTAAAATAAAAAATGATCTAGAAGACGTGAGGGGAAGTATATCTCCCTGGTGGACCTGATTGTCTTTCAAAGAAACACACACAGTTCAGTGGTAGAGCCCGCAACAACATCTGTTGCACGAATGGGCCGGCTCGACCGGTGAAATACCACCTCACCGAAAACAAGCGTGAAGTAGAAGTACTCTGCGTTTCGTCTGATGAGTGAGGTGCGGGAGGCCTAATTTCAGTCCTCTTCCCCTTCCCACCCTTCCCTCAAGGATAGGATAGGAACGGGAAGAGGATTGGACGGGGAAGGGGTTAACAGAGAAAAGGATCCTTATTCCTGTCTATGCCCTCCTCTGTCCATTAAAGGTATATTATGTCCATTATAGGTAACGCATCTGCAACGCATTTGTATGTTGCGGGTGTCTATGGGTGGCGCTCACTTGACGTCAGGTGATCCGCTTGCTCGTTTGCCGCCTTTTTCCATAAAAAAAAAACAACGTGGGCCTGATGTTCAAGGACCACCTACTGCTGTTTCTTCTTTGCCAAATATTGTACCATCAACGCAAACAAATTCCTATTTGTAATTTAAACATCCTGTATCTAGATGGTTGATCTTAAGATATCAATGCATCAGACAAGTGCTAAATATATAAAGTGTTAAGTAAGTCGGGCCGGCGTACTTATCACCACCTGTGGACCGGTGTGTAGTGAACCATGGCCTTCAAGGTGCTGTGCCTCGCGCTTGCCCTCGCCTGTGCTGGTAAGTAAAAATAAGTATATGAATTGTATCTTTTTTTAATGATAGGCGACGATCTATACATATAAACATCCGTGATCCCACCAATCAAAATTATTAAGATAGAGGGGTAAATGGGTAAAGAACGGGAAAGTGAGGGATTACATACACCACCGGGTCAAACACAGGAATAAACTACTTCACGACATTACCCCAATAGGTCGTGGTATTTCGAATAAGCTTTGCTGTAATTCGTTGTCCTAGGTGAGAGACAAACGTGGTAATGCTACGCAACGGAAAAATTTTAAGCAGTCGTTGTACATATTTGTGGCTTGAGTTCCCGCTATTATTTGACACACCGTTATATATGGGTGGTATTATGTCGTATAGTATCGCGTCTAGTCGCGTGGCGTTTGTCGCTTACCTAGGACAACGGGCCACACGTTGGGTCGATTGGACTATTGTGATGGAGATACCACTGTTTAATGTGGACAGCACCACCCATGGGGTACATGTAGAGAAGTCATGCATCAGCTCTGTCTTAGAACGTGGGAACCTTCTCCCTTTCCGTCGCCGTCGCCTTAAAATAAGCTCTATAATAAACACATCCGATAGACTTAACTGCTGTTACTTTTTCTAACAGCTTCCGCAGCTCTTGAGAGCAGGATATTGGGGGGTACCCCGACCACGATCGAGGAGTTCCCCTACATCGTAGCGCTGACGTACCTCTACCCCGGCCCCGGCATCACCGTGCAGCGCTGCGTCGGCGGCCTCATCTCTTCGTGGCACGTGGTCACAAGCGCCTTTTGCTTCACGTGAGTTACACAACTCACTTTAGAATAGTAACATACAGCTAGTGCGAGTCGCCAGGCACTAGTAACGCTTAAGTATCTCTAACTACTACAACCTGACTGACAGTCAGCGACGGCGGCGAATAAGAACAAAAACTTGAGTGCATGTGTGTGTGTGCACTCTAAAAGATCTAAAAACTGACTAGTGACTGTACCACAGTAACATCCAACTCCCAATATAATTTTTTTTATGGACGAAGGTGGCAAATGAGCAAGCGGGTCAGCTGATGTTAAGTGACCGTTACCCATAGGCATCCGCAACAAATGACTCGCAGATGCGTTGCCAACCTTCAATGGACAGACGAGGCGATAGAAAACGTTGTTTTCTTTTCCCCATTTATCATAATCGACTAATTCTCTTCCCCTTCTCATCCTATCCTTATTATGAAAGATGATGGGGAAGGGAATGGACTGAAACTGGGCCTCCGGCACCCCACTCGTCAGGCAAAACGCAGAAGCATACTTCTACTTTACCACTATTAATATTATTATGATATTTAAATTGACCTAATTGTTTGAACGGTCTAATCTCAAGGACTACCAATTGAATTTGAAAGAAGTTTGAATTTGACTGCACATTTATTAACGAAGGTTATACATATACTTATAGGTTATATTAGCGAAATAAATATTGAACAATTAAAAGATATAACACACGAACTATTTCAACGTATTATTCCACAAACTGGTCTCTTCTAATATTTACGAAACTGTTAGGAGCTCGGGCAGAGCCTCCGCTCACGACTCAATCACGAAACTTAATGCTCCTGAATGTTCATTACAACGCTTTATATAGGCCGAGTTACTCTACTTTGTTCTATTTGAAGTAAACAGTATCAATGAGGGTAATCTAAGAAATAATTAACATCGCAACCAAGACTAATCCCTTACAGTAGACTATTTTACATTACGCACCCTGTAAAATACATCGCTCACAGAACTGTTTTTTAAAGTGAAACTTCGTTCGGGACGGTGTGAATTGGATTTTATGAAACAAAAAGTTTAAGGTTCTATGAAAAAATAATATTAATCAAAAAACTACAAAGACTACAGACTTCACTATACATTTTTATAAAAAATTGTGTATATTGCATAAAACATTTCGACGCTTCAATGGTTTAAGCAATGAACGTTAAAATAATATTTTATTCTATTTTGTCTCCAGTGGTGGCATCATTGAGAACTTCCAGGTCCGCGCCGGCTCCACCAACAGCTTGGTGGGCGGCTCCGTGACCACCATTCGATCGGTGACCAAACACCCTGACTACCAGGAGGCCCCGATCTCCAACGACATCGCGGTCGTCCTCCTGAACTCCCCGTTCGGAATTACCAACAACATCAATATTCTGTTCCTCCCCCCGCAGAACACCTACATTCCTGACGGACAGACAGTCAAAGTAGTCAGCTGGGGCTTCGAATCGGTAAGTCATTTACTAAACGTACTTCTTTCTCTTCTTGTGTTTCACTATCTCTTTCTGGAATATACTCTTTTATTACAGGTCTTTTTAAATCTGCCTCACTTTGTTCCGCAACTACGAGGGCCAGTTGCAGGTCATGTAATGTTTCATAAAACTATCAGGTCCAACCTAACGAATCGAACCTATAATATTTATCTTCCATTCTATCATCAGTTCGCAATTTGACGATTTGACTTCGTTTGTAAACTACCAAGAACACGTCAAACTCTGTGTATGAGTCAAAAAGTTGTTTACCGATATTGTAAATGAAGGTTATGTTTTATCTATTCCACGGAAACAGTTTATTCTCGGGATAACACTCTATTTACTCTTCTGCACCTGGAAATGCATGTGAAATTTTGTATGATGATCGGTTTAGTTGTTAGGATAAATTAGATTGGATATTTCAAATAAACTTAAAGGTATGTGGTCGAAATACGACCACCGGACAGCCATTAGTGATTACATAGTTAAATACTAATTGCAGATGACCGGACCGCAACTGGAAACTCTGAAGAAGGTCTACCTTAAGAAAGTACCGTTGGACCAATGCGCGGCCGGTTTCTCTCACGAACAAGACAGAGTAACCATAAGCGACTGTAAGTATTTGTTTTCTACTGGTTTAGTTTAATCATCTTTATCTCCCTGCCCTTTTCCCACTCATGTGGTTTTTACTGTCGGCCGCCTGACGTCAACCCTCTTCGCGAATAATTGGTTGTACTTAAGTCTTGTTTTATCAGTGCGATCAAAGACAATTCCGTTGTCGAGATATTCAGATGTCGCGAGGTCTGTTATAGTCGTGCGCTTCTCTTCTCGTCAGGTTCATTAGCCGATCGACATTCATTTCTTCTGTGATGATAATCCTGCGCTTAATTTCCATTTCTGTAGAACCAGCGCCCTCTTCCGTCTTCATGGAATTCCTTCAGTATCTCTTATGTGTGGTACGTCATGTGCTTACTCTTAGGAACACATGCGGTAGACATTCAACATAACATTTACATCACCGTTTGAACTATTGTCTCATTGGTAGCGTCGTCCAGTCTTTGTCAATAAATGACCGATTTGGTAACCCACACTCACATTGCCTTGAGAAGCCTCCTTCCTGGTCGGTCAAATTTACATATACATTGTATAATATTTAAAAAACGTTTCACAAAAAAGCGTGTCTTTTGAAATACATAGTGCCACAAATAACTTTTTTATTTATTAAAATTATCAGTTCATGCAAAAAGAAATAATAAATAAAAAGTTTCTCTTGGGTGCTTTTTACAATTCAGTAGCGGGAACTTCACGGCGACGTTATGTTTACGAAGTTTCTCTTAACATTCTCCGAAACAGTGCGTTTCTTCACAATAAGAGTAGGGGTGAGGATTTGGGACATCCAATTTCCTCTCCATACTAAAAAATAAATCCCAAAGATTTATTTTTTTAATCACAGTATACCAATGAGGCGATCTTCACTCTTGAAATTAAAAAAAAATTCAATAGCCTCCCGTATCAACCTTTGTAGATATCTTTTGCGAGAATTTGTGGAAGAAATCATTTAACAGTTCATGGACGAAATCATTATTGAAAATTGTATCAAATTATAATAATAACAACATATACTTGGTTGCTTATTGATGTCATATGTATTTCCAGCTGTCATCTGCGCTTCTGAGGAGGGCGCGGTTGGTACTTGCCGCGGCGACTCCGGCGCCCCCATGGTGATCGACCAGGTTGTTGTTGGCCTTTCCTCCTTCTTCTACGAGTGCGGTGACGACCTCCCTGACGTCTTCACGAGGATCGATCGCTTCACCGACTGGATCGTTAGCGTCGCGACCCCGCCTTCCAATGTTGATGACTTCACGCCTGTCAGGGTCAAGTCTGTCGTCTACTAAATTTATAAATAAAACCACTGATACTGCTCAAAAGTCTGCTTTCATCTAATAAATTAGTAAGGCTCATTATTTGTATCATTTTGGTAGAATAATACAAAAATTACAACTCATGTATTTTTTTGGTTTTATTGAAAAAAATCTTTATGGGCCGATATTATAAGAAACTAAAAAAGTTTATAACATTTTTTGTTATTTTTACCTAAGTCATAACTTAATCCAGAGACATACACAGATAATAAACACAACCTATGAGTATAAGATACAAATACATACAGGTATTTCAATGCCCAAAACTTGACAATTGGACATTTGATTGATTCAACATTGCAATTCGACCAACTTTGCAATGTTGAATCAATCAAATGTGACATACACAAACACAAACAAACTCACACATACACACACACGTATACAAAAAATAGAAACAGTTAAACCGTACTATTCACATTTATATAAAAGTAGCTCACTATATTGTTAAGGAA
Organism: Papilio glaucus; assembly: GCA_000931545.1. Lineage (NCBI taxonomy): Eukaryota > Metazoa > Arthropoda > Insecta > Lepidoptera > Papilionidae > Papilio > Papilio glaucus. Next base: position 75,238 of record JWHW01028887.1, on the reverse strand, counting down.
AGGCGTCGGTGCCGTCACACAGTTGATACTATGACAGGCACCAACGCTTAACCTATTATT
>JWHW01028887.1:56639-68425 GCA_000931545.1 Papilio glaucus | reverse complement strand
AAAATAGTAAAACAGAGAAGGAAACACTCCTGTGGTTATGAATGAATGAGACAAAAAATAATTAATAAATGTTTGTGAATACAAAACGTACGAGTAATGACCAAAACGCACCAATTGCAGTCAAGAACTGAAGTTTAAATACGTTTTGCAATCAGAAAAATCGAGCTTAAAAGGAACACATCCCTAATTATTTTCAGAAAATTCTATTTTATCGTAGTGATAATAAAAAACTTATAAAATTTTATAAGTACATAGTTATTGCATATGTACATATAAAGGTGTTTTGATCGAGTCGATAGAGATAACATTGGTAGGCAAGAATACATTAAAATAACCTATAATTAATAACCAACAGTGTAATAAAAAAAAAAAACAATTTATAACCTATATACAAAAAATATGCAAAGACAAAACACTTATGTGGAGTTCGACGCACCCGCTCACTTGTTTGTTTGTACTCACTGAAAAGATTAAGAGGTTTAATCTAGACGCCTTCTACGACCCATCGCCTCGAGACTAGATGCCTCCTCTAGCCAAACAGTGACAGAACAGTCACAAAAAAACGGGAAGGTTGTATTAAGTTACATAATGTAAACTTTTTTTGCGCACTGTACAAGCAAAGCGCAGTGACGTAAAACTCTCGTGTTATTGTCCACAAGTATTTATATTTCAAAATATAACTAAACTTTCGTGGTTTTTACGTATACAAGGTTTGTAAGAAACGGGAATCTTACCACGATTAGCCTTTTTTTTTGATAAGCCTGACTCAGTCAGCCCGTGACCATGGCGCATGCAACTGTGCCGAAATATCGGGAACTCAAAAAGACTAATCGTGGTAAGAATCCCGTTTCTTACAAACCTTGTATTTCAATATAGTATATATGTATATTTGTAGTAGTTTCTATGCTTTATGTCTCAATCTAGAATATACCACAGGAGAGAGGAAAAGTAATGAAAAAAGTAAGTCGATATAGATACGGTAACAAATTGCATTGCTGTACTCTATCAATTCCATTTCGTAATGTACTAATTGAAATAACTATTAACAATACCAAGGTTCATCTTTGGATGGAATGTTGTTTTCTCCTTCTAAATACAAGAGCTGGATAAGGCAAGACGATATTACATCTAAAGGCACTAATTTATTGCTTTCTTATATCACTAAGCTGATTCAAAATGGCGCGCGGCTGTAATGTCACGAATAAAAAAATTTGTTAAGTGTAAAGGAGATAGCTAAAATGAACTATAACTTGTTTCATTGCAAGATATGATTGTTATAAAGAAATAGACGTCATTTACCATACATGGCGGCCATTACAGTTTTTATACTTTCATCGGAAATGTTGTGTTTTGTGGAAATGGTGAGATAAAGTGAAGTGAAATTGTGTAATATGGATAGCTAGTGCTTAAAGGTAGTGTTTACGAATTTTAACGTATAAAAACGTTTGTTTACAAATATCACATCTTGCTGTGAAACAGGGTATATAAATCAATACGAAATTATAACGTGTAATGGAGAAAGCTTAAAATATACGTCACCGACTTCGTCAGTTTATTATTATAAACTGACGAAGTCTGACTAGGCATATTATAAACTGTCAGCAAAATGTGAATTTAAGCTCAGTAAATTAAAAAAAAATTAATAAGGCAATTTTAATGTCGATTTTGTTCCTACCTCTGATGAATTGGTATCAGAATTAATTCGCGCGCCATCTTTATCCAACCGATATACTTAAAATAACAATATTAAATAACCTTACAAGCTACATTTCTTCACTCGGTGGTCCGCCTATAAATATATGGTGAGCAGTAGTGGTTGATTTATTGTAACATCATTACATAAAGTTTAATCATATTTTATTAAGGCTAATTTTAATATTAAAACTTTTTCTTGTTAATGAAATATCGAGATTTCTAACAGGCAAAGTACCATTTTATATTTTATTTGTTGCAAGATTGTTTCAAAGGAATATTTCATTCTAGAATCTGACTAGCCGAAGCTGACACAACAAAACAAAAACTGAAAATTGATTACAAGGTTGTTGTACATTTTTTCCATAATGCGGCATTTACGCCTTAATGAGGACTTCTTAGGGCTTTTGCACACGTTTTTTGTGCGCATTGAACACAATTAACTCGCTACAAACGGGCAGATAAAGCGCAGAGGATTTGCTAATGCGTTTTTGGCATTAAAAACGTCGTGTGCGATATCCCTTAAGTTTATCACAAGTTTGTTACAGGTAGTTTAAATTACATGGTCCCATAAAACTAATTCAGTTTTTGTTCTAAAACCACTGATTCTTTGTGCCCTTCACAAATTCTTCAAATTCTCAACCACTGCTGTACACTAAATAGGCATTAAGGCAATCCTTAACAATACTCTTACATTAGTAATTCGAGGGTTACATTCATTAGTCACTTAACAATGGATATCTAAAAATATTTGCATATAATTTACGTAAAAAATGTTAACATATAGGACTTGTGACTGTACAAAAATGGACCATATCTAAAATGTCATTCCGTATATACTATTAAAAATACGCCTTACAGTATAAAAAAAAATGATTAACTATACCCATGTAAAAAGACGTGGAGTTGTATAGTTTTGTCTCTTTCTAAAAAGAGACAAATAAGAATTATTTTTATTGTTTACGCCTTAAGTGACGACTTGACGCTTTAAATTTGTCGTATTACAGTCAATTTGGGCGGATATTATAAAAAAATAAGGTATCAAAATTAAGTGTGGGGTTGATAACGGTGCAGAGCGTAACTTCCGTAAAATATGATATTTTATACTATAGAAATGATATACTCATACAAAATCACCTGTCAAAAGTGTTCCAAAGACAGTGACAGCAACATTCACACATGTCTATGGTGTAGAATAGATAACGTAATTAAAATAATAAGAAAAAAAAGAGAACTGCTAAAATGTAAACACATGACGTAAGCTATAGAAAAAACATCCTAATTAGGACGCTTTTGAGCCTTCACTTTTCGACCGCTGATAGTATATCTGCTACTTTTTGTTATATCATCGGATATAAATTGAAACATTTTTTTTAAAGAGAAGAGTATTGTCTAAATAGTGACATCTCGATTTAAATTTATATGTTACGTAATACACGTAAAGTAAAATTTTATATAATAATTATTATTTAACCCATTATCCAATTTCATTTCAATCGTGTATACACTAAAATAACTTGGCAATTAATTAAAGCTATTGCATCTTAATGTTATTAGTAAGTAAATATTAATCTAAGCTTAAATAAATTATTGTAAACTGACAAGCCGCCATAATTATATACACTGTGGTTGTTTACAAAGAGATGTATTATAAAAACTGGTGCAAATATATCGTGCAAAGGTGTTACCTGTAATAAAAAATAAATAAAGATTATATTCCCTAATACAATCGTGAGTACTCGTAACCGAACTCAGGCGTTTTATTTGAAAATTTTATTTTTTAAAGAATAAGTAACAAATGAGCAAACGGGTCACCTGATTAGGTGGTTGCTACCCATAGACACCTGCAACAGGCTTATTAGTTGCAGTTGCGTTGCCATGAGGAATAAACAGAATAAAACATATTCACTATTCATCCTTTTTTTTTAATAATGGAAGGATGGGAAGATTATAATGACTGAAATTAGACCTCGCGCTTCACTCATCAGACGAAACGCAGTATACTTCTACTTCACGTCTGTCTTCTGTGAGGTCGTGGTATATCACCGGTAGAGCCGTTTCGTGCAATAGATGTTGTTGCGAGATCACTGTTAAAAGAAAAATATTAATATTTAAGATAGTAAAATTTTGGCCACTGCTCACCTCAAACTGCTAATTCATTTTACTTGCTTAATATTCGCTATGCGTTCACATATTTCATAATAAGATCGAGTTTTGTAGGAAGATAAGTGTTCGAATAATGACATCTAGTCTCTCACAGAAATATTATGTACCAGTAAGATTTTGTATTGTTGACAACCAACTTATTATAACATTGATAGTGATGGCGAAGGCCAAGGCGAAACGATAGTTTTTTTTGTGGGAATTAGATTTTACACAGAAAAAATATAAAATTAAATTTTAAAATAAAACCGTATCTACATAAATACAAAATTATATCCAAATCATTAGAGCCATATTCAAGACGGCCGCGATTACTTATGCACTAACATTTTATAGTGATTTTTAATTTCATCACTATAAAATGTTACTAGTATTTGAGGTACAATTTAACTGATATGTCCTTTAAGACAAAGTTCCTAATAAATAAATAAAGAAAAAAAAAATAAACGCGTAATAATATACAAAAAAATTTGTTTACTAGTATTAAATAAATTCATTCACAAGTTCTTTAGAACGCCCAGTTTTAAGTAATTTAATTGCCCACTGAAGATAAATTGCATAAGGAATAAAAAAACATAAGAAGGTTTCCAGGATCACATGTTTTTGAAGTGAAACTTTTTTAGACCGTATCAATTGGATTTTATGACACGAAAAATGTTAAGCATTGTTTTTTTTATATTGACTTTAGATTTACTTAAATGTCACTTTGTGCTACATTTATCTCTCAATAAAAAAATGTCGATCAACCTTTCTGTTTACCACACCACCACAAAAAGGATTTTTCTATAATCATCCCCTAAAGGTCGAAAGTCAGTGATGAAAGTTTTTATGAAGCAATATTTGTAATCCAATGTAAGTTGACCTAAAATCGATATAATGAATAATATTAAGTAGGGTACAGATTACGTTGTACAATCGGTCGATTAAATTAAATTGCACGGCGGGTGAAACCGCGGGGTCAGCTTGTTTATTTATAACAAACTCACCGAAATACACGTAATGGTAGGTAGTAGCTGCGCGTCCGTCAGCAGTGCGGCGCTGCGGGCAGCACGGTGAGCGTGACGGCGGCGCCCGAGCGTTTAATGAGCGCGACCACCTCCGGGTGCGGCAAGTTGCGGACCGGCAAGCGGTTGATGGCGATTATAGTATCGCCCACGTGTAGTCGGCCGCACCGCGCCGCCGGCGAGTTGGGTATCAACTGACCTGGATATATCAATATATACAAGTTATGTACATGGACAGATATATATGTATAGGTATACAGAGGATACAGATGGTGTAACATGTGAGAATGCTATTCTAATGCGTTTAATCTTAACATTACTTTTCTTACTTTTTAAGGACTAGATATCCAACCAATGTTACATCTCGAGCTGGTACTTTGAGATCATTGACCTACAGCATCCCTTCAATAAGAACGCAGTCATGTTTCCAGGCCGCCGTATATGAATATGTACCCATCGCTTTGCTAACCACCCTTATAAGTGTTGGTAATTCTGAATACCCCTTTTCCCTTACCTATAGTACTTGTTGCCTTATTAGTGGATGAAATCACTACGAAGCCGAATCCCTCGCCCTCGTTCCTGGTGACGGTGACGTCGTAAGGCACCGGCGACCAACCGCCCGCCGGCCCGTCGTACTGAACACCGTACCTGGAGCAAATATACAGAATTTCTTTATTGTTCTCAGATATGCCATAAGAAATTTATACCCTCATTTTTTATATCAGGATCTAGTAATTTGATGTTATACAGTAGTTGATATATGAACATTGATAAATCAGAAGTGGGATGCCAGCTAAGTCTGGTGCCAACTGTTGTATAGTAAAATCAAATTAGGTTGAACCCTTGCGTATTTCGCTGTTGGTATTTCTAGGAGTGTAGTTTATGTGGACGTATAACAGAATGTTTAAGTCCTGATCAATCTGGTTGCTGGGGTTTCTCAGAGCGTTGGGCTGGCTGGAGTGATCCAAGTCCCCGCCCGCAGGGAAAATACACGCTAGTCGTGGAGTTGCAGAAAAATAGACATATGTGATGTGTACTTACATAGGCATGGTAGGTGGATACATCGGCGACGGGTGCAGGATATTATAGGACGCGGGCGGCATGTGATGAGCGGATGGGTCGGCACTGAAGTCAACAATAAATAGATATTAAACACCAGACATGTTTCTTGAAAACCTGCTGAATGGAAAGCAAAAGCAGAAGTGTACACGATAAGGAAAAGAAAGCTGGAGTATTTAATGCAAAATGAAGAACGCTTAATACGGAACGCTACAGGTAATCGTACAGGGAAAGATCCAAGGAAAGCATGGGCATAGGAATATCCTGGCTAAAGAACCTACGCCAGTGGTTTGGAAAAAGCGAACGGAACGGTAGAGATTTCAGGTTGCCTGATTATAACATATCTAGTATAACTTGTTTCAGAGCAAGATGGAATATTTGTAAACAAAATTTTTTAAGTTAAAATTCATGAATTTCAAAATATTTTAGAAAAACAATTTTCACTTCACTTTATCTCGCGATTTTCACAAAATTATAAAATTTCCGATTAAAGTACAAAAAGTGTAATGGCCGCCATGTATGGGAAATGACGTTTGTTTGTTTACAAAAATTATATCTTGCTATGAATCGAGGTAGACGTCTAATGTTTACTATTCACTGGCAATATATAATGGATTGAAATATGTTTAAAAATTCGAATTTCAAATTCGAATATGCGGGAACGAGATGTCCCTATGCCATTTTTTGAAAAACCAAATTAAGTTGAGCCCTTACCTCGCAGGCCGATTCTAGGGGTCAAGTTTATGTGGACTTAACAAATCGAGCTTGAGACTTACAGAACCAGTTCAATGCTATTCAAGCTAACATGGGACCACCTAGATAATGTCCCCTTTTCAAAAAAAATGAAATAAGTTTATAAATGTTCGAATTTCTTAACAAGCATACAAAAAATTACAAGAGATTTGAGAACCTTTGAGAGTAGGTAGAGATTACCAACCTATACTTGGTTTGTTCCGGATAAGGCACTAGTTTTATCGGCAAGCAAATTGAAATATACTAGCTAGTTTCACACACAGCAATGGATATAAGCTTATATATTATAATAGCATGTAATACATATTACAAATTGCTTACATGTGATATATGACTGGCCTTGATTTGTAATCCCGCAGAATTAATAAACTTTGGAATTAAAAAGCAAATTGAAACAGCATCTATTTTAGTACCTACCAGCTATTATAAAAATGGAAGAACGTTAGTATTATCTTATATCTTATCTTTATATATTTAGTTGTATGTACATTATATCTCATAAAAGCCAGTAGTCTTGAGGCGTTACAGATAACGATGTAAGTCGTTCACTTGATTCTTGTTGTACTCACGTGAGCAATGGCTGGTGCGCATGTGGGGCCACCATGGTAGGCAACCCGAGCGGCTGAATGTCCGCTCTATTGTGCCGCACCCCTAGCGTCACCTGGAATAAATAGATAGGCATCACGCCCGTTATTTAGAGGGGTAGGCAGATACTGCGGATTATTAATTGACTTAATCCTGGCACGCCTTTTTCAAAAATGTATATAAATAAAAAAAATGTTTTTCGATTTTAATAAAACTTTTCGCACATTGCTTTGAATTATTTGAAAATATGCTAATGAAATTATCTATGTAGATAATAACTGTTTGCTCAATGCTTTGATATTATTTTAACATATTTAAAGAGACTTCAATGAACAGAATATGCAACCAAACACTTTTTTTTTACTTTACGTGGCATTGGAACGCACGCTGGGTGCAGTTTGCTTATAGTAAGAATGATATTAATACGGACGTGTCCGCGGGAAGCGGCCTGGGAGACGTATGCGACGGCGCGTGCGTGCGTGGCGCCGCCTAGCGGGACGCCGTCCACCGACGTGAGTAGATCGCCCGGCCGCAGCAGACCATCCGCGGGGCCACCTAATATTTAAACAGGTATACAAAGTTGGTATCACATTGTTCAGTTTTTATACTAATCGGCTTACTTTAAGCTCAGCTGATGCTGCTTCCAGTTTGAAACTGGATGTCACTCTGATTTTCAGCCTCCTCATTCTGTGACCAAGTTTGTGAAAATGTTGTACAGGAGGTTAGTTAGTAGTATAGATATCACTGCATGCGTGTTGTGCGTGTGTTTTCGATATGCTAAGGTCATTTGATAAGTAGAATAGTCTAAAGGTTCATTAAGGGCTATGCTATAAAGGACTTTTTAAAAATAGATTTAGTCGCTTTTCAGTTTATCCGGAACAAACAAGCAATCAAATGTGTTCCATTTATAACATAAGTAGTATAGATAATTATATTACCAGGTACAACGTATCCGACGGCGACCCGGCTGCCGTCCTCGGTGCCGCCGACGATGCGGAAACCGAAGCCGGCGCTGCCCCGCGCCAAGCGGACCAGCACGTCCGCCTCGGGATCGATAGATCCGCCCGCCTCCACCTGCACACGAAAATAACAAATAACGTCTCGCGGCTATTATAATACGATAGGAGATCGTACAAGCTGGACTTTTACGTTCTTATATCGTATTATACGTTTTACGGAGCGTTTACAAAAATCACATCTTGCTGTGAAACAAGATCATCCAATATTGTCGTATTATAATTTCGGTGTTTTCGACTATGTTTTATGTGAAATTATTTAAACCATTGTAATGGTTTGAAGCCTTACGTGGCTTACACATTTTATCTAATAAAGTAGATAAATAAATTATCGATAATTTATATTCGTGTATTGTACGGACAGTAATATATTGTAACGAGGCAGGGACACATACCTGCGGGTAGTTAGCAACGTATACGTTCCCGGGCTGAGGCATCGCGTCCCCCTCATAGCAGGGCGAGCGGCGCGCGGGCGAGTGCATGTGCCGCGACGGGGAGTTATCTCTTAATCTGTACGATTTGTCTATGATTAATTTATTAATGTTAACAAATATTATATACCTCCAGATGGATAATCCGAGACCCAAAACGAAGCCACCTTAAGTCGCCAATTGGTGACTTTGTCGGCTAAGCTATACATCCTTGTACAACATTGTTTTATATACATTCATACATTACAAAAAAATGTTATTTATCTTGTTCAAAGTTCGCAAATTTAATAATTTAAATTGTAAAGTAAGGTCTATCTAAAATTGTAATGTTATTTCAATGTTCGGTTTGCAGTTGTGATTACCCGTATTGTTCTTTTTTTAAATGATAGGAACCGAACGGGAAACGGGTCGCCTATAAGTGGTCACCGCAACCAGTACACATCCAAAACACCAGAGAAATTACGCGCTTTTCCACAAGGCAAAAAGTTACGCGAAAACCGCACGGTGGTGGAATGCCAACGATTACGCAGTAGGAGTTGTTTAAACAATTTAGCAGAAAACTCCCCAACGTTCTTCCCCTTCCCATTCTTATTACAAAAGGATGGGAAGGGGTAGAGGACTGGATTTGGGACTCCGGCACTGCACTCATCAGACGAAACGCAGGATATTTCTTCTTCACGCATGTCTTCTGTGAGGTCATGGCATTTTATGGGTCGAGCCGGCCCATTCGTGCAATATTTGTTGTTTTTTCGGACTGTACCACTTTCTGTTGGCATCACCAAATTCTAACCTGAGAGGCGATCCTTTAATCCTACTGTTGGAGGAGTTATTCGATGGCGACTGGCTCTGAAGGCGCGTCGACGGAGAGTTGGTGAGCAGTCGCTCCGTTGCGCTATTATTGGACGGTGAATGGCTTCTAAGACGACCTGTATTCGAATATAGTCGATAAATTTTAAAGTTTCACGCCCGTTACACAGGTAGACGGAAATAAGAATTATCATTTGACACAGGCCTTTTATTATTGTCACCAATCTAGTTAAGTTGGTCTAGAACAGGGGTGGGCAACCTTTTTGAGAGTGCGTGCCAAAATCAGCCAAGTCTGACACAAACTTTTTCCACGTGCCAACCATTATTTTTTAGAACATATATGGTATCTCTTAAGAACTTATACTCCAAGGAAAGTAGTTTTTTTTGTCTGTGCTTAGGGTAACCTATGCTCTTGCGTGCCAGAGACAAGTTCGGCATGCCAAGTTTGGCACGCGTGACAGAGGTTGCCCACCCCTGGTCTAGAATGTACCAACTGTCAGTTTTGCGGGACTTCTTGCATTCTACCTTTCGACATACCCGAAGCACCGAAGCATACGGTCTCAATTTTATAGTAAATTATAAATAAATTACTAAACATTTTACATTTCGTGGTAGAGATTATTTAAACCCTTAGGTTTTATAATAGTTAGTATTTTGAAACTGTCACATCTGGGAACTCTAACTAATATTTTATTATCGAGGTATATGCAGTAAGACCTAACAATTTGAAATATTGTACTTGGTAAGACCTATATTGGTCCGGTTTAAACGAATGGACGTGTTACTTCTCTACTATATAGCACTTCTATACTTTGGCTAGAGAAGAAAATATGTTTAATTACATAATGTAAACATGTTACTATTACCTGTAGAATTGGAAGGGGAATGCGGTCGTATTCTGCTAGTGGAGGGCGACTGCCGCGACAGGCCCCCGATGGCTGCCGTGGTAGGGGAGTGCAACATGCCATCCTCAGGGAATCCTAAACATTAAACGTTGTCTACTTCTTAATAATCCTTTATATTGATGATTTCAAGTCAAGATAGTGGGATTGATTTATAATCCATAAAAAAATAGTTTATACTCATACTAATAAAGCAGGATGGAATATGAAAAAAACCACGAAGCTCCAAGCTTTAGTTTCGAAATCATCATAGTCCAAAATCATAGTATCATTTTGGACCAAATTTTAAGGTAGGATAAACGAATTCTAGCCTAATCCACCTTTTACAAATCAATCACTTATCAAGCGTGGTACGGGCATGTTATGAGGAGGGACGAATGGCATGTGACAAGGACTGTTTCAGATACGAATATGGTGGGATATGTCGGTAGGAATAGGCCTAAGAAAAGGCGAATGGATTGCGTGAAAGGTGATTAAAAAGGGAGTGACGACTGAAATGACGGATGATAGATTAATGGGGAAGTCGAAAACCTGTTGTGATGACTCGGAAAAGGCCTTGAAGATGATGTTGCAAGAGTTATTGTTAAGAAAAATCCTAATACAACATTTATGACCAGACTAACCTCCATTATCACTGCTGTCAGCAACACTAGCGTTCCCCCTCCAATAGGCAGCGTTCATATCCACATGCACCGTCGGAGTCGGGACTTCGCCCCAATTACCGTTCCATCTCTCCCCGTTCCCCTCCCAGTTACCGTTGGACGGACCTTCGTCCCATTTCTGCCCGTTCTCCTCCCATTTCTGCCCGTTCTCCTCCCATTTCTGCCCATTCTCCTCCCACTTCTGAGCATTTTCTGCCCAATTTCGTATATTATTGGAGTTGTCTATCCAGGTTTCTTGTTCCTGCCACTGGCTGTTCTGTTCTGACCAAGGAGTGACAACTGGGAGCGTAAGGCGGGCGCCCGGGGTACTACTTCTTCGTCTGCGGTCCATCAAACTATCTTTAGTCTCGCGGGATTTGTGCTCGGGGACTGCGTAGGTTGCTTCTGTTAGTAATAAAATTATTATATGAAATAACGTCAATTGAGAAATACATCAAAGGAATACCCCATACAACGAGGCATAGTTGTTGGTGATTTAATAAACAAATAATTCGATAGCTAACATTACTATGGCAACCGATATTGTATATGAAGGTAGGAATAAAAGGTACATTACTCTGTCATTTTATGTATTCCTGATCATATGTGTGCAAAATTTCATTGTGGCGTGTGTTAATTAAGTATACGTGACCTGTATTCATGCCGTTGAGTCTGTCGCGCAGGTTGTCCTGTCCGGGCGAGCGCAGCTGCTCCGCGGTGGGCGTCTTGCTTC
>JWHW01028887.1:0-43911 GCA_000931545.1 Papilio glaucus | reverse complement strand
CAAGGCTAATATGGCGTGTATCACTAACCGCTAAGGTTAGTGAAATCACTAAGCTTACGCTAACGTTTTTAGTGACACGTTTAGTCTCTTAAAGAGGCAATCTGGATGAGAACCAATGTCGCATCTGCTTCTAGAGTAAACAGCAAATTCGGAATTCTCCCTTTCTGTTGCCACCTAAATTTAGCACTCTTTTTTACAGGTTAATTATCTTACCTCTCAATCTTCTAGCCTGAAGTACTGGGTTCTCGTACTGCGTACGCCTGTTGATATGATCCACATAGTAGGATCCATATCTTTCATCGGTGACCCGCTCCCATCCGTACGGCAGTTCATCCTCGCCGCACTCGCCCAGCGAGTGCTTCCGGACCCTCGCCAGTCTGGGGTCCAGCCAGTGCGATGTGCCCGTGTTGTGGCTGCATAAAACAGATATCTTTGGTTAATCATTGCTATAAAAACACGACTTTAGTAGGTCAGAGGAATCAAAGCATACCACATTATTACAGAATATTGTTAGGGATGCTATTGGAACACATACCATGCATGCTTGTCGGTTATGGGTGCTCCTTATATCGTCCTTTTCTAGTAAGCCACTAATCTGATTGATATAAGTTCACCTAGGGAGACCCCTACCAACACTGCCAATCACTTTTCTAACATAAATTTGTTTCATTACTCTCTCTTCATTCATTCTGTAACATGCACGAACCACCAAAGCATACCTTTCTCACAACTAGTCCAGTTTCTAGTAACAACATCAAATTTTAAGCCACACTTTCCTCTCATAATGCTATTTTTAATCCTATCATTCAATGTCATGCCTAACATACTTCTTAAGAAAAACATCGCAATGGCATTAACTCTACTAGCATGCTTTTCCTGCCACACCCAGCTCTCACTTTAATACATTAAACCTCTGCTACTACTTCATAATATAGATAATGGTGAAGAATTATTATAACAGGTTTATTAGTTTTATAGATTTAAATTAGCTTAGCTTAGCTAGATGTAAAAGGTATAACCCATTCAAACCTAAGGCAGCATGAACAAACTTGGGTCTACATTCACTGCTTTACAGACTAATGACTGCATAAGTACAATACATAATTCTAGTGTAAATGAGTCCTCAAAATAATTTAATGGCTATGTAAATATTGTGAGAACCAGAAATAATGCACCTGAAATTGATATTTTCTGCACAAAATATGTAAATGAACAAAGATATTATTTTTAATGTTCAATTTTCTTTTTTTGTTCATATTGATCTAAATTTCATTATAGTAATTTTATCATTTAGTTTTTCTTATTATTTTTTTTTTTATTATTATTCGTTTTTATTATTTCACTGTTTTTTCTTTTCTTACAAATAGTTTTAAGTTCTTTTTGTTGTTGAATAAAATGCATTGTGGTTTTACTGAGCCTATGATTAATATATAATGTATATCCAATTGCGTAAAATTAGTGTTCATGTTGTTGTTGTAACAGAAAACAAAACACATCTTGTCGCCGCAGTATAGATATGGTAATATAAATTTCAGAAGGGTGAGTGCTGAAGAGTTTATTTACAGGTACTACACATGCTTAAACAAATCTTGGCAAATTATTAATCAACTTTTTCTACACTAAGGTAGTAATGCAAGCTATTTTCGTTCCAATTACATCTTTCATCAAGCATTCTTTTTTAACATGCAAAACAGTTTTGTAGATCTCTGTTCATGCCTCATGTTAGGTAGGAGTAAATATTTGTATGTTAAGAATCTGAAACCAGGCGTTAGTTGTATATTATGCCTTACCTCTTCAATTTTCTATTATAACAGGAGCACATGTCTTTCAAATAAACCCACACACAAAAGTGACTTCTTATATTATTTAGCTTTTATTCTAATAAAGTAACCAACAATTGAATGATTTATGCCTAGATCAGTAAAGGTTAACTGAACGGTGTTTACTACAGTACTGGATGAAGGAAACTGAATGCAGATACTAGTCTAACAATGAATCTAAATTTAGAACTTACAAAAAATATTTACTCTAGACTTTGGGTTGAGGTGAAAACTGTTTTGTATCTGTAGGGAGTTGATGGTGTAATTATGAAATGGGTTCATGGTTAGCTCTATTTATGTTTTCCAACATATACATTTTTTATATTATCAAGGTTTTATGATTGGATGGTTTGTTTCTAAGCTAGCTTCTCGCAAGTAGTGTTCATTCTTCAGATAAATAGATATATGCTTTATGCCAAGATATATTTTTGTATATATCAAAAACAAATTAACACATGTATAATGTGAAATGAAAACTTTGTTATAATGGAAAACTGCCGCACCAAATTTTATTATCAACATACAGTTTGCTCCACATCAAAATAGAATTTTTGTACACGAATAAATGTCATTTACATACATGGCGGCCATTACTCTTTCATATACTTTCATTGGAAATGTAATTTTATAAAATTGTATAAAATTAATAATAGTTAATGTCATAAGGTAATGTGTGAAAAAGTTAAAGAAAAAAAATATTTTCGAATTTACGAAATATAACATAAATGGTAAGGTGTATTCATTGTTTACAAAAATGTCATCTTGATGTGCAACAAGCTATAGTAGGTTGTGTGTTCTAGCATAATTTAATAAAAGGAGTAGAGTAGGTAACCAGTTGTTTTTCAAGTTGTGGTTTAATTTTTTTATTTAAACTACCATAGTGTGTTTTATGATAATGGAGTTATCATTTAGCTATGGTCATAACAACCAGGCATTATCTCATTAATATCATACAGAGATTCATTCCTATGTTCAGCAAAAGAGAGATTGTATGTGACATTAGTCATAAGATAAATTTAATCTTAAAGCTGATGTTTCATAGTTTATATTCTTAACCACCAGATTATTGTTGTTTTCATTATATTTTAATCATTATGATACAAGAACAAGATTTTTTCTTATATATCCATGATATTAAATCCATGATAAAAATGTAGCACTTATTTAACCAATAAAGTGGTGGTAATGCATAATAAATTCAAATAATGAATCTGATCTTAGATTTTGAGGTTAACAATGTATGTGCACCAAAGGGTAGGTACTAGGCAGGTGGCCAGCCATAAAAACTGTAGCCACAACCAACAGGTTGGACTACAATCATAGTGTTCCAATACCATAAGTGTGTAAAAGGCAGGGAGATGATGACTGTATTTAATACAATGAGAAAAGATTAGTTTGAGACAGGTGTATTCTCTCGAAACTAGTACTTTCAATAATGTTTCATTACAAAGTTACATTATTCAGAAATAACATCTTAACTATATACATGAAATATAGAATAGATAAATTAATATACATAAAATACAAAACATATAAGTAAATAAATAAATAAAAAATTGAACAAGACCTCAGTCTCCTCAAGACTAGGAGAACCCTCCTAGGCTTCAATAAGAAATTACTTAAGTTGTAACAAGCATCTTCTTAATTATCACTAAGATATTAGATGTCTTGCATTTTTATAAATAACTAGCAACCCATCACCGCTCTGCACTAGAAATAGATAATTTAAATAAAAAATTTAGCATTTGTTACTCCTTGTTAGAAGCACTTTTTCTTGGTAAAAGAATATTTTAAATCAGTTAAGTTTTTGAGTTTATCCAAAACAATCAAATCTTTTCTGTTTATAATATTAGTATAGATCAAAAGGGAAAAAAGACATGTTGTAAAGACTGTTGTCTGTTATGTGTTTCCCCTTAAAAACATGAAACAAATGAAATAAAGTCATCGCACCCTTGACCTAGAGAGGTAGCTAAAGATGATGAAATTGTGTCATGTTTTGTTAGTCTCAAAGATGAGAAGGCTTATTTATAAATCACCTCCTGCCTTTGCTGGCACAACCACTGTGATGCAAAATTAATTACACTGAATGTTAATTTACTTACTCTATGAAATATCTTTCTCCTGATGGTGTAAAGGCTTTTTCCCACATGGGAGGCAATGGTCCAAGGTTATAATCATCTTCATCCTCCCTCTTGTGTCCAGGTTCTCCAGGCCTTACTCCAACAACAGAACCACCAGCTGTACCCGCCGTACCGGAGCTATGAGTCGAGATGCCAGCTGAAGAAAGTCTATCCGAGTCCACTGAGCTCTGTGCCATTGCTTTAGAAGTTGTTACAACACTTGAACATGTTATTCTTCCTTTTAATTGTTATCGTAATCGTTCCCGCCAACAGTGTAATTCATTTAATTTGAAAATAGAACTGGCACAATAGAAAAATTATCTCGATATCGTATTTTCACATTCTTTGCACTTTACTCATCGAATTAAAAGACGTACCGTAAAAACAAAACAATAGTCGCATGCGGGCAAGCCAATGACCACTTATGAGTCATTTTGGGACCTGGTGACTCCTCAGATCGTGTATTTTTTACCTGTCCGACAACATGTATATCCACGTAGCTAGTCTAAGCGGATTGTAATTAGTTTATCGATGAGTCTCATCATCGGAGTGCACTTAATACGTTATTGTATGTCGACGCCGCGGTAAACGAGAAACTATGTACTGCACTGCAGGTGCATCATAACGAATTATAACGTTAAAAACAACATGCATATTCAGCGTCCCTGTGACTTTGGTAACGGTAAATTAGATAACACAAACCAGAACTCGACACTTATGTATGCTAATAAGACACATTAACAAGTTCACTTTCTCACATAAACAGGTAAAATCTCAACTTTTTGAAAGTAGGTGCAACAAGTGAGTGAGTAGGATGTCTAGCGCAGCGTCTATACAGCTGTTTTCTTTGAAACTAAAACTATGCCTATCCGTATAGACAATATAGTTACGTACACCAAGCTGCTGTGTTTTGGTTTTATTTTGGATTATGGTAAGGATGAGATTTATTTATAATCTATGATCTAAAACATACTATTTTTGTAATAAACATAAGTTATAATAATGAGTTATAAAAAGCATGGTCGTAGCTTAAAAATTTGGACGTAGTTTCTTGAATTTAACTGTACGATTAAAATGCGTTTATTATATATAAGAAAGTACCATCTAGCGGGGAAAGGCAATAACATTATGAGATGGTAAAGCTTTTTGAAATATTTTAAGTTAACTTCTCTCTTCGTTGTAAGATGGCATTTTCTCTGACGTTCCTGCTTTCATTATTTTATGTCAATTTTTGGTGTTCTTTATTTCTCATATTTTACACATTTTTAAAAAATTAAGAGTTTTTCTGATTATCAAACCATAGACAAATTATAAGGGATAGTAGAGGGCGAGGGTACAGTAGATCTAGTTGGAGAGCTAACAATATGTTAAACTGCAGCGAACGTACAGTCATACCGTGATCTGGTATTTTGTGTTAAAGTAAGCAGTTATTTTACACGAGTATGGTCACTGTCACTAAGCGCAGCGATTTTTATTTAACTATATCAAAATATTCTCCAACTATCATGTGATTATCTTGGCAGCTTTAAGCGCTGTTGTCCGCGAAGTGGATTAAATAGGTATTTTAAGGTGCAGTTACATTAATATTCGTGTACATGTGTTTTTATTATTTTATGCTATTACTTTTACAAGCCCGTGTTGTTGTAGGTATTCTTCATTGCCATCCTCCCTTTGCGGTATTTTCCCACGTGCTGTCGTTGAATCGGTTATTGGGCATCAATTTCGTATGTACCCATTTTTCATTATTTATGCACCCATAACACATGGTTTATATTAATTCCTTAATTGGCATTAAGTATTAACTTAAATGTTCTGGTTATTTCTGTCGGTCTGGATAATTCTACAGTTTTTGTATAAGTAGATAAATAAATAATGAATTAAATGTTGGGAATATCAATGCGGAACATTGATATCTCACAACTTGCTTTACAACCAGTGATAAAATAATCAAATATTTCTGAAGTGTGACATGGTGGTAAGAAAATTTCAATCAATCAATAAGCATTACGCCCGTAGCTTAGAGGATTATGAAAAAAAAAATTAAGTACATAAATATACGCACGCGCCCGTAACCTAGAGGGGTACGCATGGATTTCTATTTGCAACGACCCTGGCACAACTCTCTCGCTTCTTCTACATCCATACATCTACGCATACATGCTCTTCGGTTACGGGTACTCCTTATATTTTTTAGTAAGCCACTAATGTGATCGATATAAGTTCTTCTAGCGTCCCCTACCAACACTGCCACTCACTTTTATGATAATGAAATTACGTACTTAAATAAAACGCTTACACGCACCATACATTCGCGGCAAAAATCCAGATTTATTATTGAATTTGTATAGAACGCTGTATCTGGAGGTATTTATTAGGTAGGATACCGATTTAATAATGTTTAAAACATTATTAAATCGGTATCCGCTGTTACGCCGTTAAGAAGAACGCTACCTTAAGTAAATTCACTTTACATACACATATCACGTCTATTAGAAACAATCCGAGATGAAACAAACGTTTCATACTAACACAATATTCCAAACTGTTACATGCATCGACCAATTTAGTTTTTAAATACGTTCAAAAATCAATTAATTTATAGAAAAATATTATGACATGACATAACACTACCGTAGGGCGTTGAACGCTAAATTTAAGATCTAATTAGCATTATAGATATCTTGGATATTGTTGACAACACAATGTAACCGTGGGTTTGCACTGCCAAAACATTCACACAAAACATATTGTCATCTCAGCTTTTTCAGAGAAAAAGATGGAAAGCTTGCATCGCGACACGTTTATACGCCTGTGAAAAACCACGGTAAGGGGACTCTAAATGCCTATTTGAAGGCCCGTCGCAACAGAATACTAGATGTGCCCTCTTCGAACACAACAGTACTTTTCGTAAATTTTTTTTTTTGTGGTAATAAAGGGAACTATACTCTACTGTAAATTTTCGAATATTAGTTACGCGTAACTCTGTAACTCCAGCTTGTTGCAGATGCCTAGCGGTCACTTAATATCGGGTGAACAGCTTGCCCGTTTGCCACCTTCTTCTTTAAGACACTTATTCAGCATACTGTTATAGTACAACATATAATTAAGAGATTTTAAAGGCTTTGCAAATATAGAATATAAAACAAAGTCATAAAAATGTATAAGTATGGATGTATGTCAGTATTTATCATGGAAGTTTATATCACCTGGCACCAGAATATATCCTGACTGACGTAATCGAAGTGGAAGACAAGAACATAATTTTGACAACAAATTCCGACAATCACAAGTAATATGCCGGTTAAAAATACGTCAAATACTTATCAAGTTTCCAGCTTATTAAATTATCTCTTCCCACGCAGACTTGAAAGCTTTTAACAGGAGACGGACGAGGGTAGATGGTTATATTTTAAATGTCTTCACATCCAGTCCCAATTTCATGTGTTGCTTTAATTCGGAATTATTTGGCAAGTAAAGAGGATTAACATCTATATATGTATATGTTTATAAAAGATGAAACTGGTATATCAACGCCCAGCCCAAACTTGAGCCTATAGACTTGACGTTTTGCATATTTCAGTTATTACGTAGGCGAGCTCTGAGAAAGAATTTTTCTCGATTAGTCAGGTATGTTTGTATGCAGAAATTACCCGTGCGAAGCCGGGGCGGGTCGCTAGTACAGTATAATTTTGCATTTTTACAGTGTTAAAGTCAATAGCAGTGACAGCTATGCAAACTGCAACATTTGGACTGTGTCACGATCACGTCGTGAAAAAAAAACATGTATTTTTTTTTAATGGTAGCAGGTGGCAAACGAGCAAGCGGATCACCAGGTCTTTAGTGAAAGTTACTATAGACATCCGCAACAAACAAATGTGTTGCAGATGCGTTGCTTTAATGGACAGAGGAGGGCAAAGACAGGAATAAGGATATTTCTTTTTCCCCATTAACCCCCTCCGCATGTAATCCTGTTCCCGTTCCTATCCTATCCTTATGGGAAAGGGTGGGAAGGGGAAGAGGACTGAAATTAGGCCTCCGGGACCTCACTAATCTGACGAAACGTTTGGACGGACCATTCGTGCAACAGATGTTGTTGTTGCGGGCTCTACCTCTGTTAATGATTATATCTATGTAATAAAGATATTATACTTCTTCGTATCGTTTAGTGAGTAAGGTACGAGAAATTTATATTTGATTGCTAAAATCTTTTAAAACATCACGTCTTCATTATTTTGAAAGAATTGCTAAAAGTTGCGAATTTTTCCGTCCTATTATGACCTGGGTACATTCAAAAGTAAATAGGGCAATGCTAAACTAATCTTTCTTACACCTTTCATCTTTCAAACACATCGCCACTATCATTTGGCACGATTGTCAAGGACTAGTGTGTCACATATAAAATTAAGTGTGAGTTCACACGCGGTAGAAGTGAAACTTTGTATTCTGGTTATTTTGTAAGAGAATGAGATGGATACACTTTGGTGGCAAACAGAAAGAGACAGAGAGTGATTGATCGACATATTTTAATTGATTGAAGAAAGAAAGAACGAAAGAGAGGAGAGATAAATTGAAGCATTAATATTTTAGAAAATATAGAAGTTGTTCTATTCAGTATTAAAACAATCGATACACTTATTCATTTCATAAATTGCAATGCACACTGCCTCAAAACAAGTTTAACTTTAGAAAAGAACCAATATTATTCAACAATATTTCAATATTATCTGCAAATAAATTTAAAATTTCCAAGCGATACATTCTTGGATGTCTGATGAGACTTCTTCGAAATGTAAAAATATATTTATGATGATACATATCGAACGGAATTTCGCAACTATTTCACTCCCACTGCGAGTCCTAAACTAATTTCATTGCATATTGTAAATAAAGCAATTGCTAGGATACGTTCCAGAATTGCATTTGTAACAGATTAATCTACAAATTTACATGAAGTACGTAAACTTGTGGTAAATTAAACGGCCTAGCGGAAAGACTTTTCTTTAGGGTCAGTTCACACCGAGATGCGACGCGACGCTGCGCGCACATTTTAATAGAGCGATCCAAAATATAACTTTATTTACTACACGAAAAGATACACAGAATTCATAATACATTGCACCACGCAAAACTGTGCCTCGGGATGCCTCGCGGCGTAGAGCGATGCATCGCGACACACAGGATGCAAGAGCAGCAGACTGAGGCCGCCGTGGCGACTCTGCTATTTCCGTCCAGACTTTGTGTAGAATTGCAGTTCGTTCGAGTGTTCGAATGAAAATTATAATGATAGACTGGGATCTCGTTGTAATCTTCTTGCAGAAGAGGAAGAATACAAAAATAAAATTAAAAGAAGACATCACGCATCACGCGCCGAATGTGGACACTGCTACCAAAGATTATATGATGCGCCTCGCGACGTTGTGATGCGTCTCGCGGTGGCGCGTGGTGGCACTGGCGTCTTCCAATATCGTCGCATCGCGTCGCGTCTCTGTGTGAACTGACCTTTAGAATGGAGCAAAAGAACAAGTGCCTCATTTGATGTTACGTGATCAATTTTTCAAAGACCTACAAGTAGTATAGCTTGTACCAAATCAAAATAGATTTTTTTGTAAACAAACAAACGTCACTTACCAACCATGGCGGCCATTACAGTTTTTATACTTTAATCGGAAATGATGAAATTTTTATGAAAATTGACAGATAAAGAGAAGTTATGTGTATAATATGGACATCTTATGATATAAGGTAATGTGAAATAAAGTTGGTTTTCGAAAACAATTAAAAACTAGCTGTGCCCCGCGGTTTCCCCGCCCTGCAAGTTTACTTAAACGAAATTAACTAAACTAAAAAACTTTATTTTATAGCATTTTTATCGAACAAATGCTTGACACGGTTCTTTAAATTAATATAACTTTTTTAATTTATAAACCAATTGAGATAAAACAAACACTAAATGTTAAGTGAAACTTACCACAATACATTAGTGAAAACCGCACCTAAATCAGTTAAGCCGTTTCTGAGATTATCGGTAACAAACGCACAGACAAACAGACAAAAATTCTAATAATGATTGTTTTGGTTTTATTGAGTTTACGAAGGCCCCCAATAATAGTTTTTCTCAAATATCTGCCATGTACAGACAGCGATCAGTTACATTTTTATTATATGTAAAGATTTACGAATTTTTAAATAAAAGGTAAGGTATAACCAACTAAAAAAACAAAAAAAACATAAATACATATTGATATGGAACAAACTATAGCGTTGTTGGTTGGTTTACTGCATTTAGTCTGTATTTAGTTAAGAGGAGGGTGTATTAAGTTAACAAGACGAGAAGACATCCGGGTGCCTCATACATAAGACGAAAAGCAGAAATGTAAAACATGGAATCGTAATGATTTACGCCGGTATTCTCTAAGCGAGCGACAAAAATTCCCTCAGGCTAAAACTAAACGTATAAATTGGTCAAAATTCATATAACACAAGTATTTAGGTAGCGTCTGATATGAGGACATCGTAACACTCTCGCACGACGCATCTTGGCATTTAGTGCGTTCCCGCGAACTGCCGCCATCTTTAATTTTGGCGGCATTTTCGAGTTTTGACAGAAGTAAGTGTGATTTTAATTAGCCAATTTGAGTGTTATATACTCTGTGCATTGTGAGTGTGTTTTAATTATTAAATAAATTCGACGAAGCTATAAGGTAATTTAGAATAAAAATCTATTTAATATATTCGATGTTATTAAAAAATAAAATATAATTACTACTTCCATTGTGTTTGTCTATCGGTACATGCTAAGTATATCATGGACAGATAGATGTTGTAGAGAATGGAAAAGTCTGCAGAAATTCTTCAATCTGTACAAAAAAAGAAAATTAGAATATCTAGCACCACATTATTCGAAACAGTAAATATGAGCTACTTCAGTTAATATTACAAGGAAAAATAATAGACTGCCGAAAACCAAGTCGTAGAAGTATATCCTGGCTAGAAAACCTGTGCCAGTGGTACAACATGAGCACGAAATCACTGAGCAGGGGTGAGTAGAGACCAGTTGCAGTTGGCCACAATGATAACTTCCGCTAGTCGATGACACTACAAAAAGTAGAAATTTTATTGTTCCTTATATTACAAAATACTCATGTAATTTTTAATTCAACTGAGGTAGACACCAAATGGCTGAGGGCTTTTTACTACGCTTATGGAATATGTCGATTTAACCGTTCACAATACAACGTTGTACAATCTGATAGAACCTAAGATATCAATGTTTAGTGGTTCAATTACAAGTAGGTTACTAACACAGTCCACCTGTTTGTTTGTTTTAGTACGCGTAAAATTTATTACTTTATTTAACGTAAATTAATCCAGACGCATTAGTTTTATTATTAGCAAATATATGTAAATTTACTGTCTTAAAGGTTAGCTAAATGGATGTATTTCACTCTCAAGTCATCGGTTACTGGAATTTTTTATGGTGTTCATGGTCTTCCCTAAAGATTTCCCATTTTATGCATTTCGTTCATTATGATTCTTTTTGACTTGATTGTAAATTAAATTTGGAATGCTATATTACTAATCGGACATTTAGATAATAACGTATCAAATTTTACTTATATTTTAACAGTGGTAGAGCCCGCAACAATATCTGTTGCACGTATGGGCCGGCTCGATCGGTGAAATACCACGATCTCACAGAAAACAGGCGTGAAGTATAAAAATTTCGTTTCGTCTGATGAGTGAGGTGCTTACCATCCTGTTATAATAAAGAAAGTATGGGAAGGGGGAGATGATAGACAGGCGAGGGTATGGACAGGAAAAGGAAATATCCTCTTTCCTGTCTGTTCCCTGTTTTGTCGATTAAAGGTAAGCAACGCATCTGCAACGCATTAGCTTGTTGCAGATACCAATAGGTAACGGTCACTTAATATCAGGTGACCCACATGATCGTTTGCCACCTTCTGCCATAAGAAAAGTATTAGGAAATTTTATAATGAAGCTAGAGAGCTATTAGACTCGTGAACAGATACCTCTGCCTACTCCTTTGAACGGTGGGCGTGAGTATTAATATCGAATGTATGTACATAGAGTCAGTCGTACTGGAATGTGTCCGAGTGCGGTGTAACCGTATCGAAATGGTGCTATTTTCGCACAAGTTAAAATTATCTTTTATCATATCGCGCAATCATAGCCAACTATGCAGTAAAAAGATAATTTCTCATTTTCTGTAAACATTTTATAATAGCTGGCCACACCTTTATAATGCAGTAATCCTATGTTAATGGCATATCGTGAAACACTGGAAGATTCTAGAAAAACAATATTTTTATTTTGTGTTATTATGATTTTAGGTTAGACCCTAAGCTGTCCCAGTTGTATTGAAAAAAAAATAGTAAGACTGTTAGTAATCTATACAGATAAATAAAATTGTAGTGTATGTATGTAATATAAAATAAAATTTCCATACAATTTTTAAAAAAGTTGTCTGTCTGGATGTTTGGGTAATCTCCGAAACGACTAAACCGATTTTGATGGGACTTTTACTAGAAGATAGGTAATACTGTAAGGTATAATATAGGCTAATTTAATTTTAGCAAAAAAAATCAAGGTTCTGCCCAAAAATATAAAAACTCTCGAAATTGTGAATAAAAATTACGCGTCTAATTTATTACTATAAAGATAAATTGAATTTATTGTTCGGTCGACACTCATATAAGGTTAACCTCCGTAAGTATGTGTACGAAAAAACATTTTCCCACGCGGACGAAGTCGTGGGAACAGCTAGTATAAATTTAAACCTAGAAACTGATAAGATAGAGTTTGTGGGTATCGCATAAATCATACTTTGAAGAGTTCACGTAAAAAAACTTGTAATGCTAGACGGACCTTTATATATTTGCATAGAATCGTAAAGTCATGTCTAGTTTAACCACCTAGTATCTCGATCTATCAGGTTGATTTCCTTCTCTCATCGCGTAATGATATAAAAATTTCAACCCACGCGATTGGTATAACGTGTGGCAATGTCATAAAATAAATTTAGAGAAAAGTAACCGAAAAATTGTATTATAATTATTGTAAACATTAATGTTATCATAAAAAAGAAAACAGTGCTATGTTATAAACTGAGTCAGGAGAGCTATTTTAATAGACACGGATAAAATCTCATACGATAGTTTTTTTTTCTCGATAGAATTTCTTAAAGTTCACTCACACTGATTTTGCGACTGAATATTTTTAGATCCTGCGACACGAGACATTGTGACTAAACTTCTGTTATTTGAGAATTATTAAGAGTCGGTTGTATTAAATTTGTTTTTTATAAATTACAAGAAAGCTTATTTAAATTTTTATTGTATACGGTTGAACAAAGGGTTCTACTCTTAGAACGGCGGTCATGCACAGAATGGCTCAGCGTAAGTAAGCCTCCCACTTTCTTAAGGCCAGAGGTAATCAGTAGACCTTTGAGCTTATTATGTGTGCTATTTAATAATGATGATGAATATTTCTTAACCAGCTAAAGTGAATGTTCTTTGACTTAAAATCTATTGAAAAAATTACTTATCTTAAAGAATTTTAAAACAGAGAAAAATAAAACGATATATTAAGTACAATGTATCCTTTAAATCTTTCTCTATACTCTTGGGTCTAGGAATTGTTTATGATTAATACGGGGGACAGTGTGTTAACTAATTACTCGGGGAAACTGGAACAAGGCTGAATGTAATGGGTGTTGCGCCCGCGCCGGCCGCGATTTACTGCACCGATCTTAAGAATTCCTAGTAATTCGAATTGATTCTATCATTTACAAATGTATAAAAGAGCGATGCGACTTATGGGCCTTTCTTACGCTCAGCTCAAATTTCATATGAAGAAGACGTAAAAAAATTCCTGCCAGATAGAATATATCTTCCGTGATCTTCTAGATCTTTCGGTTCAGCTTCAAGTGGACGTATTGTTTAAATAAAGTATAAATATATCCAATGCGAGGACTATCGTGAGACGTATCGTGTTGCCAAGTGGAAGTGCACCTTGGAGGTTACTATTGTGCCCTTGTCCATTTTCTAACTCTGACGTGTTATAAAATGTTTGAGGGTAAGGTTCCAATTAAAATAACAGAGAACGCGAGCTGTCACGGCTACTTCCTTGTGAGATGGCTTGATTAAGTGTTCTTCGTTGTGCGCCATTTCACCTCGAGTATTAAGAGTAATTGCGTTTTGTATTTTAAGCTTATGACAATTTGTATGTGTACTACGCATACAAATTGTCGTTGTTGTCTTAATCGACCTAATCACATATATCTAAGTAAATCTAAGGCAGTTATATTCACCGACCAACATATCTACTATAAATAAATATGCGCTCACGCCCATAACCCAGAGGGATAGACATAGATCATGAATTTCCATTTGACGCGATCCTGGCACACCTCTCTCGCTTGTTCCACATTCATACATCTACCCATACATGCTCATCGGTTATGGGTGCTCCTTATATCGCCCTTTTTTAGAAGCCACTAAACTGATCGATATAACTTCTCCTAGGGCGTCCCCTACCAACACTGCCACACACTTTTGCAACATAAATTTGTTTCGTTATTGTCTCTTCATTCATCCTTTCATCATGCCCGAACCACCGCAGCATACCTTTCTCAATCCTAGTCACAACATCCACTTTTAAGCCACACTTATCCCTTATAATGTTATTTTTAATCATTTCATTCAATGTCTCGCCTAACATGCTATATGTAACCCTACATTGAGCCAAAAGGAGGTGAGTTTTTTATGTATAGATTACAAATTTTCTTTTTGCGAGACCGTGAAGTCTTTCGGTTCAAAAACATATTATTTATACATCTTCTCTCTTAAGTAAAACGCTAACTTGATCATTTATCCGATATTTAAAAAGCCATAAACATAGGCCGACTTTCATTTCATATATGTAAATTTTAACTTGTGTTTTATAATAATGCTCGAATGTGAGGAAAAAAAACATTGAAGTTTTTCGCGTATCGATTACGAAATATTCGTGTGTAGCGGATAGTTCATTAATTCGGACAAATACGAACGACACGCATTTCCCCGCGGCCAGTGTCGCCTTACTACGCGTGGGCGGCACACGCCTGCACTCCGCCAGGGACGTACTCACTGGCTATATCATATTTATTACATAAATAAATATCAACTTAACATCAAAATAAGAACAACAAAGAAGGTTACCCATTAACGTCCACAGCACTTGGAAGAGTTACAGATGCTTTACCAGCTTTTTTGTAGAAACTGTGGATAGGAAGAAAGATATCGAACTGTTCCTAATAATCAATTATAGTCTTTGCCACTTCATACTGTTACTGTTATTACGTCAGAAGTTGACTTAACATAGGATTTCAAACTGTATTTTATTTAAAATTACATATTCTTTAGCCATGAGGACTAGCTAACAAATTCTAGGCAAAAATCCGTTATTTACTCAGCAAGAAATCCAGCCCTGGTATTATGACACAATATTAGAAGTCAGAAATACTAAGAAAACTTACTATACCTAACTTTTTTTCTTTCGTTTAAGTTCAGGATTATAGTACAAGTACGGCCCTGCTCGAGCTCTCGGGCGATAAAAGCTCGATATAAATACACTCGCCGGCGGCGCATTAATTAAGACGTAGGGAATTCTTAACGGGATCACCGGGATATTTTCGTTGGCTTACATTTTTCCATCGAAACTCAAAACCACTTCGGAAATATTTCCCGACGAAAGTTGAAGTGTCTGATGAAATACTGGACTTATTTATGGAACAAGTAAAAGTTACTAATATATTATTAGTGTATTATTATTTTTTTTGTAAATCAATAAATTTGATAAATTTACTTTTAATTTCATTGCTGACGTCATTAACTCCATGACACTGAAGAATACACCGCACTCTACAAAATCTTTCGAGCTCGTCGGGCTACAGGTCTCAACGGAACGGACATCTTAAAGGCCGGCAACGCATTTGCAGTTCCTTTGGTGTTGCAGGTGTCCATGGGCGACGCTGATTACCTCAGTGTTCTCGCCGTTCGTTTGACCCCTTCTCTTATAAAAAAAAACATACATATCCGCGAATAAATCACCTTCCTTCTGCGTCAGGCGCAAAAAAAGCAGAGAACGGAGAGTTTGGAAAGGAATATCAAATTAAATGTAAAAATACAGTTAATTCACATCTTAACTTCGGCGGAAAGAAAAATATTATATATAAAATCTTACTAATGATAATAATTATCTGAGAAAAGTAACTTAAGGAATAAAGGTCGAATTTCGACCACTGCGCAAAAGCATAAGGCGAGCACATAGGTTGGCAATTCGTTTAAAATAAACAACGACAGTTTCTTTTGTTTACTTTATTACTTTCATCACTTCTACACATACCTGACGGCATTATATCGCCGGTCGCAACAGTGAAGCGTCGGATATAGAACAGTTAAAATACTTTGTATTATATAAACATATAATACGAGAACGGTCCGAGACAATACGCTATCATAATAATTATGCCTGTTGAGTCAGACAATACGTCCACTCACTGGACTCTGTAGTTCTAAGAATATAAATGGCTGATGTATTCTGTGAAAGTTCTGTCCGCTTAGTTTAAAAACTTGCGTAACAACAGTGCCCTTTTTGGATAGTCAACTTTTTAATATACAGTTCAAGGTTGAGCCCGTCAGAAAATAGAAAACCCAGCACAATGCATAGCCAAATGTATTATTTTAACTAGTTGGACCACGAGTAACCATAATCATGGGTCATGGTTTTAATGTAATCTGTCCATGCCTTTCATTGGCGTACATATCGAAACAATTTTTGCGATATTTAATACCGAATAATAAGAGTAATGAGACAAATTTATGTAGCAAAAGTGAGTGGCAGTGTTGGCAGGGGACGCCCTAGGAGAACTTATATCGATCAGATGACTAAAGAGGGGCGATATAAGGAGAACGCGTAACTAACGAGCATGTATGCGTAGGAGATGTAGAAGAAACGAGAGAGGTGAGGAGCCTTTGCCTCATTGGCTTATCTTCAATAAATAATCTATACTCTTTGAAGCGTAATCGAGCGAAAAATAGTTTTATGTTTGAATGAATCTAAAACTTTAAAAAGATATTAAACACGTCCACTTTACAAATCACGTGTCTTGTAATATGTAATGACGTCAGGAGAGAAAGAAATCGAGATGGAATCAAAACACGTGACAAAATCTCGAAAATAGATTGAAACAGATTAACGGAAAAGTGAGTGCGGCCGTGCATTGTGACACATCTAGATAATGATTGTGTTTTTGATGTATAAAAACTGCGTGATTCATCGGGCATTCTAGTGTCTTTATTGGTCTATCACTAAGAAATGATGACAGCTTACGGTGATTTATAGGTTACGTTTCGTATCTGTGACCGTCAACTAAACGCCTAGACTTTTGTCGCTGTTACATAAGAAAAACATAAATTTAGAACTTTAAGCTCTGTATAGTCGGATCAAAATACTTTTTGGAACTACAGCCGATATTCATTAATTCAGAGAAAGACCAATCTCTTAGGACTTTCCTTCAAATAATAAACAACGATGCAATTTATTTTGTAAAAGTTAGTGACCGCGTTCGTCAGTATCCGCATCCGAAATCCGTAATCTCTGCCTACCTATATTTATTTCATTTAACATCTTCAAAGTATTTACAGTTGGGCGTAAGTATTTCTCTCGGCGGATATGACGTCATTCAATTCCCGACCTCGATGGGAAACATATGTTGGCGTCATGAGTAGGGTGTGATGGATACACAGGATGATAAAAGCAAGAATTTCTCGGTAAAATTAAAATAATATACAAAATAATAATATACAAAACATGACTACCATGGGGGATAGTTAGTAGAAGGGGGGAAACGAACAACGGGTCGCCTAATGGTAAACACTGCCGCCCATGAACATCTGCAACACCAGAAGAACTGCAGATGCGCTGCCAGCCTTTAAGGAAGGAGTATGCTCTTTTCTTGAAGGATGGTCGTGATAAAAAAGAACTACACTAAGCTAGTGTGAATTCGTCAAGAAAGTACTAATGTGCTAGCAATGAGTTTTTTGTGGAAGATGGTGGCAAATGAGCAAGCGGGTCCCTGATAATTAGTAACCGCTGCCCATAAGCATCTGCAACAAGCTAAATGAGTTGCCGATGCGTTGCCTACCCTTAATGGATAGAAGAGGGGATGAACAGAAAAAATAATATTTCTTTTTCCTAACCATATCCTCAACTCACAAATCATCTTCCCTTTCCCATCCTTTCCTTATTAGAAAAGAATAGGAAGAGGAAAAAGACTGGATTTGGGCCTAAGGCATCCTCACTCATAAGAATACTTTAACAAACGCAGAATACTTCTACTTCAGGCATTTCTTCTGTGGTGTCGTGGTATTTCACCGGTCGAACCGGCACATTCGTGCGACAGATGTCGTTGCAGGTTCTGTGTGCCACTGTTGATCATAGAACCCAGGTCTGGATGTACAAAGAAAGTATCACGACTTCATATAAGACTGGCGAAATAGAAGAATTTTATGATTCTGCGGTTGCGATGTTTGGTGCCGGACTGACCCTTTCCTTTTTATTGTAGACATTCCTCCTCTGCCCTACAACTGGCTGGCTGGCTGATTGGCAGCACTTAAAAGAAAATCATTCCAAAATTAAAAATGCTATTGTAAAATACGACGAAAATAAACATTAAGGTATAAAACCTATTTGCTGTTACAAATGCAACGCTTGATTTTTATATGTTTGGTCAGGTGAAGCAAATGTGAGCGTTAAAAGAGTGGAATGAGTTCGAAGATTGAAATAGCAGGTTTAAGTCAATCAAGATTTCATGTTTTTCTTTTTAGAACCAATTCACAATAAAAGATTCATTGAGAGAACGATATTTTTATAAATTTATTCACAAGTAACATCAGGAAATTTGCTTTCGATATTGCTTTAACTGTTCTTTTCACCATCTCACCAACTCCTTCCATTTAAACTTCGCCTTGTTGTTATACAACAAAACCTTTAATTTTTATTTTTAGCTAACGTACTTCCATAAAAAAGTATATAGTGTAAACGTAGTAGTGTTGGACGGACATATCTGAAAAGTTGTGAAATACATTTGGCTTACAAGAACACACATTAACTATTGAATACATTTACTAATAAATTACATTTAACTATTAAAACACCGCGTTCTTATTATAAACAGGTTATTTATTAATAAAAAGTGGGAAAAAAAGAAAAAAATACACATTTTCTTTCCATTGCACACTTTTTCCTGTCCCCGGGGAGAGATATCTGTAGTTACAGAATGTTTAAACGATGAATAAAGAGTGACAAGGAAAATTTTTGTTAGCAAATGTGAGTGGCAGTTTTGGTTGAGGACGTCCTAAATAAACCTGTATCGATGTGATCGGTGACATTCTAAGGAAGGACTGGAATATAACGGTAAGCGAGATCGGTGTGCCTGGTTCGTGCTGAATGAAAATTGATTAATACAATCATGATGATAAGTAGTAAAATACAATGACCGTCAGATTGTATTATACATAAATTTCACCAAGATTGTTGAGTGTTAAGCAGCGATAGAAACATTCAGAAATGTCAAACGGTGTAAAAAGGATAGCGTAAGAAGGGGACAGCTAGTGTTTGTCACTTTAGTGTAAATGTTAACACATGACGTCCTAATTAGGACCCTTTTCGAGTCTTCACTTTTCAACTGCTAATGGCCTAGATCTATATATAGAATCTATTATATCATTGCATGATTCGAAGTTATTAAACGCAAAATAATTTTACAAAAATTTAGAGCATACAAAATGGGGAATGAAAAGCAAAGCCTCGGATAATTCTTCCAAATAACTAGCTAAGTATTTAGCACAATCAAGAGGTATTTCACCTTTCGTTTCCATCAAGTACTCACATTGTTTATCTTCAACAATAATCACCAATTAATCTATCAATTATAATATAATAATAATATTAGTATCTATTATATTGCAATAAATGTCACATATAGTTGTGTTTTATCTCTGCGTACTGCCAAGTCTGTGCGGGTCTAGATCCAGACGCCTACGTGCAGATGAATCACATTCTACGGAAGTAATGCGAGTATACAGTAAACAAAATAAATTATTTGAGCTTTGGCTCTAAACTTGTTTATGTACTTAATACTGGCGATACCAAAAGTTGTTGTCCGTCTGCTTCGGAATGTTTGACGAAAAATTGCCAGCGAGAAAGATAAGAAACGAATGCGTGCGAGGCCGGGGGGAACAGCTATATAAAATACGCGATTCCTTCGGATTAACGTTAACTAACACTTTTGTATCCTGTATATGAGGCACGCAATAGTACATCCATAGGGGTCGAATTTCTAAAAAAATATTTCTTGACGCTCTTCGTAAAAGTCATGTCACGTTTTGCACTTTCTAAATTTAGATTCTAAAAATATTTTAAAGTGTAGAACATTTTTAGATTTTGATATACCCGTCCCAGTAAACATTTGGTTTAAGAAAACGGTCAGACACAAACTAACTCTTCATATGCCCATTACCAGTATTCTGTAAACATAAATAACAGAAATAAATTTTAGTTCATTAAGCAGGTTGTGGTCGCTTTGAGATCAAGATCAAAGGGCGATACATTAATAAAACTATTTATGTTTTGCAATACAAAATGTAATAACCCATTTCTGAAATGTATTTCTAAATGATCACCAATGATATTAAAAGTGTTTACATTTCACGTTTACACTGTTTATACAATTTTGTTTTTGTAAAAATGTAAACCTCTATGAGGGACTGTTGTTTATGTCTAAACGAATTGAGTTTTCTTTTAAAATTATTAAAGAAGGATCTTTGATGCATCTATTTCTCAATCCGATCATATAGGATAGGAGGATATTTTAGAAACTTACTTTCTTAACTAGCTGTTACCCCGCGGTTTCGCTCTCCAAAGTTATATGCAAAATTTCAAATCTCTAAGGCCAGTAGTTTGGGTTGTGCGTTTTTTTTTTAAATTTTTCTTCAGATTTCTTAATTAATTAATAATAAAAGCTCTAATTTTTCTTAAGGCGAGTAAGCTTTGGACTTTCGTGTAAGCTCCCGAGTAGTATTTATAGACGGGAACGTTTCTCTATGGCGGTGCGTCGCTGCTCTGATATGATATTTTAAAACTATACTACAACTAGAATCGTGTAGACGTTTAGTTTAGCCACACTTAGCGTTAGTTTAGTTTAGTGTCATATCCAGTGCTAAATCTAGTGCTGTTAGTGCTCCTTTTGTTATTAACCGGTAAGTTACAATTTTAATCTATTCGTTTAGTTTTTCTTAAATACAAATAAAAGTTAGTGACGATCATGACATAAATTTTGATTTATTAGCAAATTGAGTAGATTTAATGCTTAAATATTTTTTCTACTGGTTAAAGAAGAAAAATTGTTTTAAATAGTTTTATATATCATAATTATACCATTACATTATTAAAATTATATTATAATTTAAGTAAATTTTACTCTTATTAACTTCGAATACGATTTAAGAATATGAAATAAGCTAAACACGTTATGATCATGAAGGATTTGTAGGAAAGATAAAACAATAACTATTCGCGCTGTTAACTACCTTGTTCGGTGCCATGAGTGGTAAAGAGCTGTAGAGCCCATTAACAGATTAACTCCACTTCAAGGAATGATAGCAGGTTAAAGTTTACAAATTTTATCTATATTTCGATACAAGGTTAACTATAAAATTAAATTTTTCAACGAACATCAAATTATTTCGGCTACAAGGAAATGTAATGTATTTTTTTTTTAGGTTTTTGAAGACACTTTTGTCACAATAAGGAATTGATGAACTCGATCACTATATTTAAACCGAGTGGATTATAAAGAGTGATTAAGAAAAGTTGACCTACATATATTATAGACAATTAGTAATCCACCGAGGCTCCACCCAGGTAGCTGTTTCGGAATCTATAGGGAATAAACATACATACACATATCGCCTGTTATATACGTAGATATGCACCGTACATTTTTCCGGGCTAAACAGTGACATATATGCTGACTGCCAGATTGTAATCTATCGCTGTGCCAAATTATTAATTCCAGATCCTTTCAGTCGTTGTTGCGTGAAAGAGTATCAAACATCAACGAGATACAAACTTTCGCATTTATAACATTAGTATAGATTATATTTATTGATTTACGACTCCTGACTTCCCACAGGCAGCAAAGCTTGCCAACATTTTTTCCGTGATTATTAACAATCTTCGTGATGTTTAAGTCAATTTAAACAATACCTCAATGAATTATATGCCTAATTCTTTCTTGAATCACTCCGTCTGTGGTGAAAATTGTATAAAAATCAGTTCAGGAATATTTCACGCAGGCACTATGTTTATTGATATTGTAAAAAAGAACATCTACCATAGAGCTGATGAACACTGTGAATGATGTTTTCTGGCGCTTTTTGAGCAAGCAATTAGACCAGTTGATGTACGTCAATGATAGTCACATCAATCTACTTCAGCACCTCGTCCCGATCCGTTTTCGCGTGACCGTAACACCGATTGGTATTTCACCAATGAGAAATGAGTTGAGGAACTAAATACGAAAAAATAATCGAGAATTTAATAGGACTTAGATTGGGTTCAGTAGCTATATATACATATATATACATACGCTCACGCCCGTAACCCATAGGGGTAGGCAGAGATTATGTATTTCCATTTGGTGCGATCCTGGCACACCTTCGCTTCTTCTACATCCATACATCTACGCATACAAGCTCGTCGGTTATGGGTACTCCTTATATCGCCCTTCTTTAATGTCACTAAAGATAAAAGCCAGGGCCTAACAACGGTCGTCATGATTGCCCTACGCGGACATAAAATATATATTAAAAACCAAAATGATCTCATCTTTTTAACGCAATTGGGGTAGGCAGATGATATAAAAAATATTATTTTTATAATTTATAAAGTATTAATGATTATTTCAATTATTAATGATTAATTGATGAGAAGAAGAGTAAAACTATTTATGTGTTTGCTAAAATATTCCTGTTTGAAAAAAACACAACAAAATGGAAACTTGTTGATCCCAAAACCAAGATGGCGGACGTTGTCGTCAAATTAACACTAACGAAGCTGTCAGCTGTCATCACAACATGATGACGATATTATTATCTGTATACTTGGCTTAGAAATATCTTGTTGATAATTAAATGCTAATTATTTAAAACATCATACGACGGATGCAATGAACGCGACTATCTTAATTAATTATTTTAATTACTTCTTTTGTACGTTTTATTGTTTCAATTTGTGGATGCCAAAGTGTTTTTACGTGTAACATTTAAATTGAAAACAAGATAAAGTTTGATAAATATTCTTTGTTATATCAAAGTGAATAAATCAAGCTATTTAGAAGTAGTAAACAATTTAAGCTAAGCTTTTAAAATTTTAAACATTGGTGATTATCCCAAATGATAACTTTGGAAAAGAAGGGTATAAAAATCGACAAAGTATTTGAGTACTTGGTCAACTCATCACCTTCCTTGAGAATTGACTTGGCCATCTGATAAGTTTTAATTCATTTACATAGAACTTGTGTTTTATCTTGTGTTGTTACGCGAATGGCAAAAGTATGAATGACTCCTGTATTCTGCTATAGCATATTGTCCAGGTCGCTTTGTTTTTTCAGGTAAAAGGCTAATGTACCAGCCAAGTGCGTATTTTCTTCCGACCATATATTTACGTATAGCATTTGGTAGGATTATGGCCAATAGTAGCCACTAGTTTACTTCTTCCCCCTGCCCTTTTCCCACTTTTTTATGTGAGGTCGACACCGTACGACCGTAGTTTATACTGTAATAGGTTTTGGCTATAGTATTTTTACGGCCGGCCGCCTGACGCCAAACCTCCTCAGGCATGTATATAAAACACTCCCAACCAAGCTCAAAATTTGTTAGAAATGGTTCACAACAATAGTCGAATGTCGGATTCGGACTCACGACCATGTTGTGCATGTTTCTGTCCGTACCTCTATCCATTAGCCTATTGGAGCTTCGTTTACTAAATATGTAAAATTGTGCTTGATAAAAATCATAAAAAAGCTGTTTACATACAACTTTTGAGACTTGAATCTCCATCAACGCATATATTTGGCCTATATATAGTGCGCATATAATGGGTATAATATATATTACCCTCGTACGATATACAGGATGTCACAAAAATACGTTACAACCAATTCCTTCGTGTCTTCTTGATACCACAACCATTATACTATTACCACTAAAGATTATCTACGTAGTCCATTCAGTATTTTCTTTAAATCACCCTTGTAGGACCAACTCGTGCTCAAAATCATCATTTCTATTTACGTGCAAACCATTGAATAAATAGTTAAATGAATCAGTTACAGTTTACAATACCTGAGTATTTACGCGATGCAAAACATAATAGGTTTGTTCGGGAATAGATCCAGGTCGTTAGTCGTCAGGTACGATGACCGCCAAGTCACGTAGCGGTTAATGAATTATTGAAATGACTATTAGAAGTATACTGTAAACAAAATGGTATTATTCATTTCACTTTAGGTTTCGGGAGTTCACTGACAATGTAAGGGACCGTTATTTGTGATGATCTCTGGGGATACATGTACTGTACGTATAGATATATATTGTGATACAAATAAGCACTCTCACCCTTTACTCAGGGTAGGTAGGCAGAGATTACGCACTTTGGTTTGGCGCGTTCCTGGCACACCTATCTCGATTTTTCTACAGCCATACATCTACGCAAACATACTAGTTGATTATGGGTATTTAAGTATGTCGCCTTTCTTTGGTATGTCACTAATGTGATCGATATAAGAATGAATAATTGCTATTGTATACTCATGGGCATGTTAAAAGGATGAATGAAGGAGAATAACAAATCAAAATTAATGTTGCAAAAGTGAGTGGCAGTGCTGGTAGGGGGCGCTTTAGAAGAGGATATGTTGATCAAATTAAGGAGTA
The DNA here is from genome assembly GCA_000931545.1 of Papilio glaucus. Classification (NCBI taxonomy): domain Eukaryota; kingdom Metazoa; phylum Arthropoda; class Insecta; order Lepidoptera; family Papilionidae; genus Papilio; species Papilio glaucus. The sequence goes on along the minus strand of JWHW01028887.1, from coordinate 18,915 downwards.
CCCGTAACCGACGAGCATGTATGTGTACATGTATGGATGTAGAAAAAAAGCTAGAGGTGTGCCAGGATCGCACCAAATGGAAATCCATGATCTCTGCCTCTGAATCTCGTGGCGAGCGGATCTTTTCATATTGTTAAACAGAAAATAATAACAAATAAAATTTGAAGTAACGTTTGGGAGTTATCTATACAGATAAATAAAATTGAAGTGTCTGTATGTAATATCAAAATACAATTTCCAGACTCAGTGCACATGATGTGTAAAAGGTACTTATAACGAATATGCAATTTTTAAAATTTTTGTCTGTCTGTCTGTCTTGCTCTTGAATATCAACAACACTGGGTGAAATGTAGCTCTATACAGATAAACAAATTAATTGTTTGTTTGTTTATATCAAAATAAATAACTTTGATACTTATGTTTTATTTTGTACGGTAAAAACAAATAATATACAAAATACGATTATAAACTTTTATTCTGCGAAGTAATTAATATGTTTGATTTGATTCCACGCGGACGAAGTCGCGGGCAACAGCTAGTAACACATAAAATTGTAACAAGCGATTTCCGTCCATCTGCCGTTTATTCATCGGCACGAACACTTGCGACATGTTGAGTAGTGTGTTCGTGTTTTTAACAAATTAATTACAGTCGAGTTTTATGCAGTCGGGACAGCTGTACGTCTGAGCAAACCGCATAAAATATTGATTTAGACATTCAGTCCAACATGTTTTAATACTTATATTATGAAACTGACCCACAGTTTGTATAGATGTTTGTTAGTCTTTCACGCAAAAATGGCTGAACGGGTCTGGATGAAATTTTGGCACAGAGATAGATTATAGTCTGGAATAGCACATAGGATTATATCCCGAAAAAATGGACGGTTCCCGTGGGATACGTTATGTTTTTTACAGTTCCATACCTACGTATATAAAAAGCGATGTATGTTCCCTATAGATTCTAAAACGACTATCTGAACGAAGCCAGTGCGAATCACTAGTTATGCATATAACTGATTAGATTCCACAAATATATCCTAGAAAATAAATTACGTTATTATTACAAACTATAACCATACCCCAGCTTGGATTTTCGAGGTTTGGTATTTTGTAACCCGTAAAGCTCACCGGTTTTTGGGATCCAAAATCAAGAACGACACATTATAATAATAGAGTATTTTTTGTCATCCCTCTACCCTAATTGGGTTTTAATATTTATACATTTACTAGCTGTCGCCCGCGGCTTCGCATGCGTTCTTTTCTTATCTACCTCGTTGATTTGTAACTTGCATTCGCATGCAATAACTTGAAATTATAGATAAATGTCGAAAATTTGTTATTGCTTGTCATGAATGTATGTATGTCATGTCATGCAACAAAATGTCAAAAAGATGGGTTGCACATTACCATGGCAACCGGAGTCGTTAAGGAGTTATTTTCCTATTCCTTGGGAACTTTCTTTGTCCTTGGCGTCATGTATGCACAATTTTATGATGATCGGTTGACTCGTTAGGAGTTAACAATTAATAACGTAATTATAACAGTGGTAGTAGTAGTTCTCCTATAAAAACAAAAAAAATAACCCCCTCTCACTTTTTTTATTGTCTACGCACGGTATGCTCGTCGGTTACAGTTTATAATGCCCGCTAACAAATCTGGTCGGTGTAACGGTTTTTATATCAAAACTGTAACGATATGATGAAATCGCTGTTTAAGGAAGCGGTGAATAAAGACACTGAAGCGGTAAAGTTGTCAATAGCAATCGCAAACCTCCGCTAGGAGATGACCACTTCACAAGAAGAACTGTATTTAATTATATTGTATAACAAATAAACATTCGTTATTTTTTCTTTAACATTATAAATTGAACGAAGTACACGATTCAATCATAAGAAAGAGCCTACCTGATAAAGTAAAATCGATACAGGAACAAACTAAACAGCCCTGACCTGGTACGTCCTTGTATGAAGGCCGACCTCGTACTCTGTGACCTCTCTGGGACGTTCCCTCGATCCGAGGCCGGAGAGATGCTCACTGAAGGTCGGAGAGAACTAGAATGAGGGCATGGAATCGGTTTCCAAGGATTGCGCGGAACTGAAGGCCGCGGAGTTAGGTCACTGGGACGATTCAGTGCCAACGGAGGTCAAAAGGTCGCACGTGCACCCTTGAACTTTAGACCTCTGTTCGACATCGCTAAATTGACCTTGCGAAGTGGTATTGAGGAATACGATCATGTGGAATACTTACATTAGATATATGTGTTGTATTTTTTATAATCATAGTATTATACTTTCAAATTGTGTTCTAATGGTTCGGGGTTTAGTCCATTTAATTAGATAATCAAACTAATTTTAAGTAATTTCTAATGAGTCCTAACAGAAAACAAGAGGCAGAACATCTGAACATGTTTCTCTGGTAGTGTGACACGTTTTCTTTTCTTTTTCCTTCACAAGTAATCGACTGGCAATCTTTTGGTTTATTGAATAACATCCCTAGCTGTCAAAAAGAAAAAGGGTTCACTCATGTAACCTTGTAACGATGTTCATTTATTATTAAGAACAATAATTGTTTCTTATGCTTAGAATTATTCATTAGTCAAAGAAAGTCTTAAAATTTCCTTAAATTTTGTTGACATTATTACATAAAATATGTATAATAATTTAAAAAAAAGTTTTTTGATAAATAATACTGTGTGCCCGCCGTTACAAGGTTACGTTGTTCAATTTCGATGACGTGTCAAATGTGATCTATGGCTCAACAACAGTTTAAAATATCATTCTATTTCATTACATCAGTTTCAAACACGATTCGCAATTGAGTCATACATTTTATTAAGTAATTAAACATCAAGTTGTAGGAATAAATACGTAATGATCGAACATACCCTAGCCAAATACAATAGATCACGCAGCCGGCCGGGCGTATTGCCAGCTCATCACACCTGTCCACCCGTTTCATGATGACAGCAGCTTTTGTAAGCTCGCGTACTGACACGCACACAAGTGATTGATTACCCGTCTTATTTTTTTATAGTAGAAGGTGGCAAGCGAGCAAGCAGGTCACCGTTAAGTGACCGCACATCCGCAACAAGTAAATGAGTCGCAGATGTGTTGCCTACCTTTTTTGTATATTTATTGGACCGAAGAATTTAATAGACAGGAAAAAGAATGTTTCCTTTTTCTATCAATCCCCTCCCCGTCCTCTTTTCTTTTCCATCCTATCCTTATTAGGTAAGGATGGAAAAGAGAGGAGGACTGAAATTGGGCCTCCAGCACCATCGAACGATACGCAGAAGCGTACTTCTACTCCACGCCTGTCTTCTGCGTGGTCGTGGTATTTCACCGGTCGAGCCAGCCCATTCCTGCAACAGATGTAGTTGCTGCGGACTGATAAGTTAATTTAAGTGAAAAAAGATTCAATTTTTTTTCGGTATAGACATACCTTATCTCATTTTACTATGGTGTTAACATATTTCCGCTTCGCTTCTCTAGAAGATATCCGCTTTCTTTCGTATTTAGTCATATTTGGCGTCGGATATTAAAATCAAGTCAGATCACATCTAACGACCTCTCCTTACATTTATACCATGCACTTTAGAGTAATAAATCCTGAATTAAATTTCACAACGGACGGACCGATCGTTACACGCTTGCCAATGTTCACGCAAGAATCCGATCACTGACAAATAAATCATATGTTCTGTTTGTCTCGTCATTATTTGTAACACAATGTTACAAATGAGTACACAGTGTTCGACTGAATTATTAATTTGTTACTTTCTCCAAAAAACTTTGTACAACTGTCACTTGCACCAACATTTGTTTTAAAATTATCACATTCCATGGCCATTTTAGTAATTGAGTGACCGCATTATCTATGTAAGTGAACAGTGATGATCAGTATACATTATAGAATCAAGAATCACCACAAAGGTCAACATAGAATCAACGAAAACCACAAAGGTCAACATTGAATCAAGGAACGCCACAAAGGTCAACATAGAATCAACGAACACCACAAAGGTCAACATAGAATCAACGAACACCACAAAGGTCAACATAGAATCAACGAACACCACAAAGGTCAACATTGAATCAAGGAACGCCACAAAGGTCAACATAGAATCAACGAACACCACAAAGGTCAACATAGAATCAACGAACACCACAAAGGTCAACATAGAATCAACGAACACCACAAAGGTCAACATAGAATCAAGGGTTAACAGCAGCAACATTAACTGATTAATTTTGAAATGGGTAAATGTGTAATAATTATGAAGATTATTATAAGTTTGAAGGTAGTAGCGAGAAATGTTTGTAGATATTAAAAGAACTGTTTATGATGTACGAACGTGATTTACAAGGAGCCATAAACCTTTCTCCCGCAGACGCAAATTGTTCGTCGGAGCATAAACATTAGGAAATAATATTAATATTTCTTGCGCTCTGAATCTGTAAGCGTTGCTGTATTGATCGATTTACCATAATAACTATCCTAAATTGAAGTTATGCACACAAAATATTAGACCGTCCTGGATCTGCCACTGAAGAAGGACAGAGACTCCTTTTTCAGGCGGAGCTTACAGACCTCACTCGTCACACGAACGGCAGAAGAATAATTTCTTCTATATTTTGTGAGGTCGTGGTACTTACACCGGTAGATCCAAGGTCGTATACGCAAATATTGCAAGTACTGCTGGCTCTACTCTCTTATCTTTCATACTGATACTATATTTTTGCCCGACTGATGCCCGTATGTATGCCTAGCCTAACCAATGGACCAATTTTGAAGAGTGACTTCTCATTAAATTCCTATTCTTTCCCGTAGTCTCATAGCGCATCTGACGTGGGCATAAATCTCGCATAATGGAAGTAAATCATTAAAATGTCATAATGGTATAGTCAGTCGTGTATTTTATTTACAAAAATCTGTGCACGTACGACATTTGACGAACAGTATCGAAGTCGTATTGTCACGTAATTATTTTGTGATAACGTTTGACGTTGTTCTGCTAACTTTTGAACGATTATTTCTTCAGATTCCACGTTTGCTGTATTCCTGAATCCTGTGCGAATTTTCACGATCATTTAATGAATCGTTAAGAGGTTAAAGTGACCAATAAACTCATATCATATTAGTATAAGCTAATTTATCGTTACTTTCAAAAACGTTAAGCGCATCCCTAGCTAATAGTGATTGTCGGTCATAGAAAATCAACCTTTTTGTTCTTCACATTTACATAAAATTAAAACGAGGGCCGTCACGTAATTATTTCGAAAAATATTACAAAGTTAAATTATTTTATTGGTGACTAAAAAGAACCAGATATAATGAATATATGAATTCATTATATAAAGCTTGTTACGTATGTTAAAAACTATTTATAATTGTTTTTATAAGTTATTTATTTCACGTAAAAAACAAGGTTACATGTAGCCTCTTTGTTTAGATTGCCGGTAGTTGTATTTTTCCATATAATTATACAATGTTCTTATGTAATTAATTGTGAGTTTAATAGGCACTAGGGTAACAGCCCCCTATGTTCAGTACATACACAGTGTAGTATATCCAAACCTAACATGGATGGATATCTAATCTAGGTTAAGCTAGAAGTGAAAAGAATTCATGTTCCAATTTGGATTATACAATATTTGAACAAAAATTTGGCCAAACATTTTCGATTTAAATTACGAGTATAACAATTTTGAAACAAAAAACATCGTACCAGCCATTACTATCTAAAGAATTCAATATATGCAAGACATTCTCGGCATTCAGTCAAACAAATATTTTTTATAGCCGAAAACATCTGTTTCAAATCTGTTATTAAAACATCTAGCGAAGTAGTATTAGCAGAATATTTTAGTATCTATGTACCTATTTAAGTACGTACTGGCAACTATGCATTTTTCTTTTTCTGTAAATAAAATTGATTGAGGATGGACGAGAGGGAAAAGAAATTATGCGTCTTCCTGTCTATTGTCTTGTCTATCACCCCTCGGGCCATTAAAGATAGACACCGCATCTGCTACTCATTTGCATGTTGTGGATTTGCATGCGCCTGGGTAGCGGTCACAAGGTGGAAGTGGCAGTTCGCTTGCTCGTTTGCCACCTCCTCCCATAAAAAACACGTAGTCTTCACTTATGGTGTAGTAGGACATTTGACAAATTTAAATTGACTTCAATTTATAAGTCAATAAATACATACAGAGGGTTCTTTTAAGACTGGACACTTTGTATATTTGCTGATAAATTAATTACATCGAAAATCTGAGGGTTAGGAAAATTAGTGATTACAATTTTATACAGTCCTGACACAATATCCTTACGTCCACACAAATGTACATGCTCGTCGAACATTGGTACACATAATATCGTCCGTCCTTCTTTCTTTGTGTAGCTTACGTAATAGAGCTACAAATTTGTTGCAAATTAATAACAAATCTCGGTCGTTCAAGGTTAACTAAATTTAAGAAACTAAACGAACGTCCGGTGCTGTTTTACTACACCACTACAGGAAACTTGGTTTGGATCGTTTCAAAAATTACAACATTGTTATAAAATTCGAATGTTATAAATACTTTTATTATTTGAAGTTAAAAGAATGATGAAATAATTAATTTTAGGTATTAAATGTATGTGGCCACAACAGTGCTAGAGCTCAAGGTGATAATCGTTGCTTGAATGGGTCGGCTTGACGAGGATAGTGTAACGACCCCACAAGAGACAGGATTACAGTATTAGAAGTGTGTTATGTGGCCCAATCTCCTTGCCATTCCTTCTTCGTTTTGTTTTACTTATCAATCTCCTCTTCTCTACGTAAAGGCTTTAAAACATCTGCAACTCCTTGGAGCGCAAGGCGATTAAAGTAAATCAATCCTATAAATTAAAGCAACGGCCCGCGCCGAGGTTCCTGAGAGAGCCATCTAGCTTGTACTAGTGTTGTACTTTTTAGGCTCTAGCCCTAATAACCCTTAGTTTACCTCTTACTTTTATGTACGTGCGGATGGCGGGTGTACTGTTCAGATCTGTCTAAATTTATTGCAGTTAATTGGTACCTTCTGTCAACCTTTACGTACCACTCCTCAAAATCTCCTTCCTCGATTCCTGGTACGGCCACAATGATTTATTCTCTGAAGTCGTCACTATTTTACAAAATAGTACCCACGTCAGAGAAAGAAAATCATTTTTTTACTTTTCTCGGCAACCTTGCAGTATTTTGTTTATTTAATACTTGTTTCCGCAGGTACACAAGAGGTACCAAATCTACTTATACAGTGTACTCAGCTACATATATTGGCTAGCAGTACACCCGCGGTTCTGACATCAGGACGGGTGTACCTAATTTTTAACAGATTTTCAGGAGAGGTACGTAAATAAGAGACCAAATAACTGCTATAAATTAAGATAAATCCGAAAATTACACCTACCATCCTGATATACATTTACTTTTGTAAAACAGGTTCGACTTTAAATTTAGTAGTTGGTGAACCTGAATTAAATAAGTTATTAACATATTCCACAATTGTGCACACGATGATTGAGTGGCCAGCTTTTAAAGTACAAATAATTTCTAGGGAATTCTGGAAATTTTTTTAACTCACTGAAATTATACGTTTGTAGTATCTGTGAAGAGATTGTAATATTTTATATTTTCTTAATTCAATTTTAATGCAATATGGAGGAAAACGAACTAAAATATTTTTTCTGTACGTCGCCATCTAGCTTCACATTATGCGAATGAAAATATTTTAAAGCGCCACCTGTCGGTAAGTGGCGAAATGAAATCGATTTTCATTCCGATTTTCATCATATTCTACGGTTCGTCTACTACACACCAGGGTTAGTTACAGCTTCAGAGATTGAGAAAAGTATTTATGTTTCAGACGAACAACGTGAACTTGGCTATCCGAAAATAGTTTAGTTTGACATATGTACGAAGGAAACATGTAGTTTTTTATTTTGTATGTCGCCGTCTAGCGAATTTTATTCTGAATAAACTTTATACCGTGTCACCGTAGATGATATTCAAAATGGACGCCGGGTAAATATAAAATAGTTTCACTCGCATGCTCGCTAAATTTCAACTCAGAAATTCCATCGATTTCTGTTGTTTTGATTCTACATAACCTCTTCATCTTTGTCATCTTGCCGTATCTGCTAATGCGTATTGTGCATTTTTCGAATACATTATTTATTAATAGCTGTGAATTTTTAAATCTATCTATTTGATATTGCTTAATTCAATAATAGTGCAATGGCTCCAGAAAAAAATTCTAAAGCAAACTTAATCTAAAACTAAAATATGTAATACTAAAAAAAATGTTTATTTATAAAAAACAAATCATTTTTTATATTATGACTACATATTTTTGAATATTTTTTTTTTATTTATGAAGGCAAAAAAGCTAAGTTCACCTAATATTAAATGACCTACCCTTAGGCTTCGGCAACAAGCTAACGAGTTGCAGATGCGTTGCCTACTTTTAATGGATAGAGGAAACATAAACAGAAAAAAAATCCTTTTCCTACCCATTCTCTCGCTCGTTAGATCCTCTTCCCTTACCCATATTATTATTTATATAAAAACCTGTTATTTATATCCTTTTTTATATCAAACCGTATGCTTAAAATAATTAAATTCAAGACAACATTTATGTCTGTGGAAAGATCGTTTATGTTCTGTAATTTTAACTATAAACTTTAAAATTCAATACCATACAAGTAATGTTGAATACATTTATACCACAATGGATCAAGAGTCCCCAGACTGACTAGTCTGGTGACAATTGGAACAGATATCGTTATGCCATCATCCAACAACAAACAAGCTGGACGCAGGCCTCTTCAGAATCCCCGTAACGATTGATCCCTTGCCTTCATCAAGTGGATTTCCGCAACTTTATCTAGATCGTTTATCCATATCGTGGAAAGTACTACGTGTCCAATTCTTCTGACAAAGTCAGTTACTTTGATTCCGCTTTGTATATATTTGTCAAATGTTGTATTTGTAGCGCGATCTCGCAAAGAGGTTCCAAGCAGTAGCCTCTCCATTTCCTTTAATTTAAGATACCTGTAATATCCATCTTTCCTTTGGTAACGGCATTACGGCTGGATCGATTTCGCAACCTCTTAAATTTTCTTATTGAAAAATCTATTAAAAAAATTAAGAAAACCTAACGACTATTTCAATATCACACGTTTGACTGGCAAGAAAAATGGTACAGAATTTTATTTTTCAAAATTTCTATGTGCAATGTGTACAAATTTTCAACAAACGAATGATGTCACGATTTCGTTTAAATTAAAATGCAAGGCAGGTGAAACCGCGAGGCATAGCTAGTAATCTTATAAAGCACGCAACCTGTTTGTTAATTGTTAATGTTTTATTCACAGAGACAGAAGCGCCGGGAGGCTGGGTGAGCACCGCGACCCCTGCTGGTACATCGATTCTGCTTACGCCTCCTCACTCAAGGTCTCCCTACGTTTACCTACCAGGCAGTTCTTAGAAGGTAAGTGTCTAACGGTTACGTTAAAAAAATTACGTGATCAGTCAGAGAGAATTACAAATTAGCCCATTCTACTTTAAAACTGTTTAATCGTTGTGATTGATTTTTAAACACAAAGCTAATTGATTATTAGTTTAATACGATAATGTAGGAGATATCTTAATTTATGTGATAGCTAATTGGAACGTCCCATCCATGCAAGAGCAATATATGTGAAATGATTTCGGGTGCAAATCCTTCCCATTCTCTACTATATTATGTTGTGTGTTAATCTACTATATTGTTTTTTTTTTATCATACTACTTTTTCTTGTTTAAAACATAGCAACGCAACTGCTTTTCTTTTTAATTTCGGTAGTTTATTCGAAGCAATTATTATTAATGTCAGATAAATAGGTGTTTCCTTCCGTAAATGTAAAAAAATGACCTTTTGCGTATTATTAAGTAAAGGACAAATTAAAAATATTCAAATTATTGAAAATGCTTACAGAATTTTATCCACCAAGTTTTCCAGTGTGCGATTTAAGCAGATACGTCATGGGTATGTTGAAACCCCCCTAACAAAAGCATCTAATTGATTTGAGTTATTTGGGCCAATTCCTTGAAATTAATGATTGTTTTTTTATTGTTTTAAGCACCCACCCTGTGTTTAGTACCTGTCTTAAATATGACTTGTCATTCCCATGTAGAATACTTCTATGATATTTAGAAACACCGCCATCTATGACACCCTTTGTATACTTTTAAGCGAAGGAACAGAATGAACATTTGTGTATAATTTCTATTCCCCAATAGATGGCAGCTTTTGACAATGAATAAATGATTCCAGAGCAACTAAGCAACATAACACAAGTTTAATAATTTAGAAAATATTAATTAAGTTTTCCCTGCGTTAATATTTGCTATTAAATGCTTAATTAAATTTCCTATATAAAGGCATTATTACCTCTGTAACTATTAGTAAAAAAAAGGACAGAACACGAGACATCAGAAGGAAAAAATTGTAAATTTGAATAGACATATTTTTAACCGAAATTGAAAATTTTAATATTACTGTTATTATACACGTGCTGATTTTCTTGAAAGTTATATTTAAACGAACCATTTCTCCCAACCCTAAAGACATTTATATTTAAAAATAGGTATTTAAAAACGTGTGACTGGAACGAGATTCGAGTAGGTATCGGATGCATGAATGACGCAGATTTGCGTTATATTTTATGGCGGCAGGTGGCGGAATTTGTTTATATTGAGATAATAAGCGCAACATTGTGGATATTACGTGGTTGGGACGTGCCTACACAATTTTATCTTTCAATTCGTCCAACTGACCTTTTTGGTGTAATTGTGTATTTCTTGGACGGTATATTTAAGCTACTGAGTATTTTGTTATAAATAATTTAAAATAGTCACATGGTTCTCCTAACAACAAACAGATCTAAGTATAAAATCTTTCTTTTTTACATTTTTCTTACATTCAACGTAAATACGTTTGTATTTGCCATTGTACAAATAACGACAAAGTAATAAATTTGTAGGTCAGTCATTTAGGGGTATAGTCACTATGGACATAATCTTAGGAAAAAGAAAATGAAACAACTACTCCTTTAGAGGGTTCCCTTTAGTTTATTTCTATGATATGTATGTATATCTAAGGAACTCCGGTAAATCTAATTTAAATATCACAACAGCGTCACTAATTTGGTCATAATCGGAAGGTGGTGGAAATTTAGCTTTGTTATAAGCGTATTTATAAATTTATTTCAATAAATAAAGACGGATGTTTACTTCTGAGCAGTGGTGGCTCAGTAGTATAAGCCCCGACATACTTACTGGTCGCAGGTTCAAACCCAGGCAGGTTCTTTACTTTGTACAATTTATTTCATTACATTTCTCCAAAAACGGTGAAGGAAAACATCCTGAGGCAACTGGAATGTCTTAGAACTACCAAATTCGAACACATGTGACATCCACCAACCCACATTGGGCCAGCGTGGTGGATTACGGCCCCTCCCTCTCTTGGAGAGGAGGCCTGAGGCCTGTGTCCCGGCATTGAGAAAACGCACTAAAAAAGGCTGATTATTATTATATATTTTAATATTATTTACTTCTGTAGTAGACAGATATAGACATTCGTGACGTTCACCAAACGAACGACTTAGTAGACCAGTCTAATTAGCAAAAAATATGGGTTAATTTAGAAATGTGAGACAACCTTTAGAACACCAGAATGAAGGTGTATGCGTTTACAACGTATCCTCTCTCGTTCCTAGGTGAAACTCCTTATGCGAATGCACTATAGTATGATAAGGGATGAATAGTATGACTCACATCACAATAAAATGTATTTTTATCAACAAACACTCCTGCGGTGGCAGTAAAAAGATTATACGGCAATTACTTTTGTCAGCGCTCGCCGATCTTTATGGAATAATTTCATCGATAAATTCGTAAAGTTTGCAACGTTAAATTTTAAAATTCAACCGGAGCTTTTTATCCGGGCCAACTCGACCGTTGATAAATTCCGAAAGCTCACGTATTTCGTTTTATAAAATACAATCTTACTTTGAACCCATTCGCCTGGATGTTGGTGTTTAAAGAGCTAACAACACAAGTGTGGTCGTTAGTTTTCTTGAGACGCGTCAGAAATAACATCAGAGCGTCAGAGCAGTTATGTGGTTACGCTCGATTTAATTTGCCGTTTCCTTCATTATTAAAATGAATATATTATTTGTAAGGGTACTTGTCTAGGTCGACATTGTATTTTTCAAATGAACGAGAATATTTTTTACAAGCAAAACTGTCATTCGTATTACTTACTAAAGAAAGGGGAATATTCACAAAACCATCCTAAAACCTGTCATATTAGTTGGATCAGAGTGTTGAGATGGTTTTGTAACACAATTGGACAGGGCACGAAATTACTATATTAGGGTAAGGCTGAAAGTGGTACCCGATAATAAAAAAATTAAGGAGCAAAAGGTTAGCATGGTATGGGCGAGGAGGAAAGAATGGCATGTGACTAGGCGACTTTAGACATGAATCGGGAGGGATCAATCGGTAGAGATACGTCTAAATAAAGACAGATGGATTGCGTGAAAGGCATGTTTAAGCAGGGAGTGATGACTGAAATGTTACATGATAAATCGACTTGGAAGACAACAAAATAATTTGTGTCCACCCCACAACGGTGCGGGCAGATGATTGGTATAACTTACGTAACTAAAGATTGTCTTGGTAGGGTTATATTGTAGTGTCTAGCTAGGATATCCACACCGATAGCTGCTAAATCCAGCAACTAGGCCCCTTGATTTACATTAAGGACCTAGAATTTTTTACTTTTAGCTCAAGATCACTCGGATCGCGAGCCCTGTATCAGATGAAGCTGTAAGAACCGTCAATAAGGTTACCAGCAACGACATCTCCGAAAATTTGTAGTAGCTAGGATACTTACTACTGGAGTAGATAGATATTCAAAAACATTATACGCCTTTCATCAAACTTCGGTGGACTGAAGTATGATAGGGGTTGAGTCGTAACATCATAACATCCACTTTCAAGCCACATTTTCCCCATACAACGTTACTTTAATCCTATTTCTAGTCAATTCTTCGCTCAAATGTGCGGGGACACATTTTTTAAGTATTGAGAATTGTTTATCAATATAATTGTTTGCTCGGAAACAAAACTAACCTCAAAACATACAACAAACTGTTGGACATTCGTTGAACACTACCAGCATCATCAGCCATACAGTTTGCTTAGAAAACGCTATAAAACTGTTGTTTCTGTATCCAATAACGTAGCAACAAGGAATGCGGTGTGTCGACATAAAACGCGTTGATTTACGAGCAACGCCGGACGCGTAGCTTATAGTCGAGCACAAGACGTCATCGCTTGACAATTTTTTTCACACGTCGTATTATCAGAATTATGACAGAAGTAGGCGACCTTGTCAACGATCTTGGTGAATTCAGTTCTCTTTCTTCTGGTGGAGGTAAAGCGTTGAAAGTATTTTTTACTTATCCATCCACAGTTGTTCGGGCCAACTTGACACAGCGTTTCAATAACATCTAAAATTTTAAAGTTAAAATAAAGTTGAAAACATATTTTTTTAAATTATTTCTTACCAACTAATTATAATAAGCTAGCTGTCATATTGCGCCTAAAGTCCTGCATTGGGTGTCCTTGTTCGATATAGTTGCCATATATGTTTTATACAAGGTGTAATTACTTAAAGTAGGTAAACTCAATTTTTTTTTCTCCTCGTACAAGTGGGTAGATTAAAACCTCCACGGTACACGATGCGTGGGCTTGTGCGGTGAGCGCAGTCGGTTAGAAGTCGCTTAACAGTCGCCTACGAGTCGGTTCGGTTTCATGTAATTTCATTTGAATAAGTTTATAACTTGCGGACGTATATTTTGTTCGCGCGGTGTCGGGAAGCGAGCATTGTGAGCGCAGGGTTGCAGCAGGAGGAACATCGTTAACGCGCTACGGGTCAGTGACCACTTAACTGACTCGACTTAGACCTGGATAGATTGACTAGATCCTGTAACCGCTGAACCGGGCATCGTAACGGTAAGTCATATTTCCATAAACTATTGCAAAGAACGCAACACGCTATTTTATGAACTGGTGCCGCGGGCCGCCGACTCCGTATTGTCCTCTGAAATGGTTTTTTTGAGACTGGCATTACGGCCTTAATTTCACTTCTGTTTCTACTCGTAATACGGCATTTTAAAGTAGGTAATAACACAGCATTATGTACTCCCAGACGTATTTGTCGTGTTTTGACTTCCCATAATTACGTGGTGATGCATTGCGCTGCGCTGCACCTGCGATAGATATATGGCTAGCAAATTTCAGATGTGACTTGAACACTAATGTTATTTGCTAAACCAAACATATTTTTCAGAAGTCGACTACACGAGGAGTCTTTAGGAGTCAAATTTGTATTTGGTCTCTACAAGTGTAATACAAGCATCCTTATGTTGTAATATAATCAAATTAAAAAAAAAAAACATTTCACTATGGCATGAAATGGTGGGGACATGGGAAAAATTTACGAGTTTTTTTTTTATTGTTCGGTTTCCATGGAATAAAAGCGATGAAAGCTATCACGTCTAACCTAACCTTTTTTAACCGACTTCAAAAAGGAGGAGGTTATCAATTCGTGTGCACGTTTTTTTATGTTTGCTACCGCAAAACTCCGCTCCTGGTGAACCAATTTCGATGATTCTTTTTTTGTTCGAGAGCTAATGCTTGTCGATTGGTCCCATTTTTTTTAGTCCAGGTCCAACCGGTAGTTTTTGAGTTATTCTTAATAATGCATAATATTGACACGTTGAATTTTACTTTCTTGGCTTACGTAGGCTAAACTATAGGACTTACATTAAAATGATGTATGAAATAATTGTAGTTCTTTATATAAGCTAAATAAAAGTCCGCGATGACATATATCTATCTTCTATAATTGTCTCACAATAATCATTTTTATCTTAGGAAACATTAATTAAAACGCACTCGATACTTACTACGCGATTATTCGTGTTCGGTATGAATCCTTATCCATTTAAATGTCTTAGTTATCAAGAGAATTTAATGTAGATTATAATTGATTCACTAAAAATCGAGAAAAAAAAAACTTTTAGACAAAAACAAAACCGACTTCAAAAGTTTTTTTTTCAAAAACAACAAATGCACTTAAAAGTATAAAATAATTTTCCGCAATTAAACATAAGAATCAATTCTTAATCATATTTATTTTTGGATTCGGTGTCAGCGTGAGCTAAGGAAATACCAATATACGAGGACGCCTTAAGAAAACATTTCACAAATGAACTTTATAGTATAGTAGTGACCCGCCCCGGCTTCGCCTGGGTACCACTAAATATGTTGATCCGATCGCTACTTAACACAGCTGGTGTTGTACTCCAAAAATAAATATGATTAAGAATTGATTCTTATGTTTAATTGCGTAAAATTATTTTATACTTTTAAGTGGATTTGTTGTTTTGAATATAGTTTTTTTGAAGTCGGTTTTGTTTTTGTTTATTTTAACAAAAGAATTACGGTTGAATTACGAACACTGGCTGATCACAACTTTTAATAAATGTCGAAAGTTGAAATTGCAAATAATGCAATGTTTAGTAAGTAACCAAAATTCTCTTTATTTTCTATTATCTTTTATGTACACATTATATAAATTTTTATTTTATAATTTAGTCTATTTGTAACATATACTATAGAAAAAATGTAGTGTTCTTCACGATAACTCAAAAATGGTTCACTTTTGCAGAACTCATATGGGGTTTAAAATTATTACAAATAGTCACCCCTCTCATCCTCTAACGGGAATACGTCGAATTACCAACAATCCTGTATACTCATGAAAATTCATTCACAAACGTTATATGACAGGTGGTCTGTTTATTTTGATATCGTTAATAAACCAAGATTTAATAAAAAAGCCTGGCGTATATTTGGGATTTGTTATGCCAAGAGACTAACGAAAGTTGTTAATAATGAGAGTGGGCGGGGGATCCAGCTAGACATGTTGTGTTTGAAATCTTCACGTGATTCAACTAGAGCGAATAATTTTAGACACTCGGTCCCGTTATGAGGTTGAGGGTGGCTGGAATCAGTTTGAATGATATCGTAGATTACTGTTATGTTAGTGGGAAAAGATCTTGAACTGTAAGAGCTCTTCTAAAAAGAGTAATATTTATCTGTTTATAAGAGAACTGTTCTAGAACTAAAAATATTTCTGTCAAAAAGAGGACTGTTCTAGAACTAGTCTAGTTTCAAAAAACCCCATATTAAATGAATCCACATTACACAAAAGCAATAATGGCCAGGCAAACCAATACTATTGAATAATACAGGTGAAAAACAAAATAAAACTCTATAACCTTACAAAATAATAATCTATAATAAATTTTGAGTATCCTAAAGTTTGCAGCTATTTCAAATACCTTCTTTCATTAAAATCCGTATATTGTTTGACAAAACGTGTCTGATTGGTGGAATTAAAATTGACACTAGTGACGTCAGAAAATGTCAAATTAAAAACGAGGGTCTACCTCGTTTTTAAATAGCCCTCGGTTACGGTAGTGGACTTAACGATTTTTTATTACTCTAATATTAGGCTTTAGATTTTATTGATTTCAATATTCCTTCAAAAACTTTTTTACTATTTTTTCCTTATATATCCTTTATACCTTTATCCTTTATACCTTGAGCCTGAAGAGACATTTCAGTCTCTCAAAACTACTAAAAAGCTGTAGTAATGCCGTTCATTGCCTAACCCAGTGAGTGTAAATGACGAAGAAGATTCTTGACTACACACCACCACCACACGGACCACAGCTAGTATGTTTATAAAAACATACTAGCTGTGGTCCGTGACTTTGCACGCATTCGTTTCTCGTCGTTTTGTTAGATGATTATATGTCGTTAATGTCAAAACATGAACCAATGCCTTGAAAACATATTGAGCATGAAGGCTTTATGTACGAGTACCTCGGGAAAAGTTTTATTTTCGGGATAAAATATCCCCAGGTCATTTTCTGTAACCCTGGCAATGTGTGTGCAAGATTTCATGATCGGTCGAGTCGTTAGAGTTATAGCGTAAATAACAAACGAACAAACTCATCTAGGCATTTATAATATTAGTTATGGTTAGAAAAAGTTAAGTGTAACGTCGAGTCTTAGCCCGAAAAGTGAGGAATATAAATAAGAAATGTAACTATGGTATTTTGTACTTATACGTTTACTTGGCATAAACTCAAAGTGATGAAAAAATGCGCATTCCCCGCGCATCTGCCGCTTGACTCATAGCGCCACTTGCTGGCGTTCACCTTCAGACTTTTTTAATAATCCAAAATTATAAAATGAATTATTAGTGAATATTTTCAGTGCCTCATTTACCCATTAAAAATATCTGCCTACTTTCTTAACACAATCTACATATCGTATCGTAGGTAATCGAGAGTAACAGAAAAAAAAAAATATATGAAGAAAGTAGAAATCGAGCAAGTGGCGCATCGACATGTGACCACTACCCATAGA
The DNA here is from genome assembly GCA_000931545.1 of Papilio glaucus. NCBI lineage: Eukaryota > Metazoa > Arthropoda > Insecta > Lepidoptera > Papilionidae > Papilio > Papilio glaucus. The sequence continues at coordinate 1,332 of JWHW01028887.1, read as the reverse complement.
CATCAGCAACAAGCTAATGAGTTGTAGATGCGTTGGCCTTTGACGGACTGAGAAAGAGGTGAAAAGAAAATAGGATGTTTCTTTTCGTATCCATTCCCTCCCCCGGTTAATCCTCTTCTGTTTTCCATCCTCTTCTTATTTGAAAGGGATAGGAAGGGGAAGAGGGTCAGAATTAGGCCTCCAGCACCTTCTACTTCCCGCCTGTCTTCCGCGACGTCGTGGTATTTCACTGGTCCTGCCGGCCCATGTCCACAACAGATGTTGTTGAAGAAGTCGATTGTATTTTCCCCAAATCCCAGACAGATTCGATCAGACTTCGATGTAGTACATTAGCTACGTCAGATTTAATCCATTTTATCGGTTGCCGTTGGTTAAAGTTGTTGCATATTTTTAATTTTGCATTATACAGAGCTTAAAGGACGTTCCAAGGATGACTGCACTTATTTCTAGTATTATCCAGAATAACATTATTTAAACATTCGTGAGACATTTTTAATAGGCTTATTAAAAAACGTACGTGTCCGATATATGTCCCGACTAGTTTCGAACCCATCTGGGGACCATTCCTCAGGGAGAGTGGGGCTGGTATTGGTTCGCGGTCCGTCTCGCACCAGTGCGACTACACGTGAGTTAAGTCGTTACTTAATTATTACTATCCAGTTTGAAATGCAAAACAAACAAGCTTTTTCTACAGTAATGTGTTTTGTTCAATTGTAAAAATTCAGGTGGATTTGGTGTCGAGTCAAGCTTTGAATTGTATAGAATTATTCAATGTATGTTTTAAAATTTGTGCACATTAAAACCGGTGAAATACCACGACATCGTAGTAGACAGGCGTGAAGTAGAAGTATTCTGCTTTTCATCTGACTACCTAATTCTAGTCTATTTCCCCTTCCTATCCTTATCTTACATGGAAAGGATGGGAAGAGGTAGAAGATACGACGGGGTAGGAGAAGGGAAATACCCTTTTTTCTGTTTTACCTCTTCTCTGTCCAATAAATGGTAGGCAACACATCTGCAACGAATTAATTCGTTGCAGACGAACGACGTTGCCTATGAGTTTGTTTGACTTTACGTTTTCTTTTGGGTTTCTCATAATTTTAAAATTTCAAATGAAAGTAAATATTGATTAGTTATGGAATGAAAAGTGATTTTAATTGTCACGTAGAGACATTGAAAAATATGGCTGAGTTGCAAGATCAATATGGTGCTGGAAGTTTTTGGCGTATGGCCAGGCCTTTTCCTTTGTTTGAAATATTTACCCTAAATTTTAAGTTAATTTAATCAATTTTAACTTTGAAGAGAATACCGACAATAATATGAAGTACAAAG
>JWHW01028857.1:0-11490 GCA_000931545.1 Papilio glaucus | reverse complement strand
TATGAGAACATTAATTGTAATACTTTGTTGCTCTCTAAAAAAAGATATAAAAGTGTCAAATAAATTTTAAGCAATGCGAGGAGCACCTGGGAAGTTTTATCTGTCTGTAAGTAAAACAAATAGCAACATTATTCATCTATTTCGTGGCTTTTATGTTAAATAATGTTAAATAATAAAAAATAAGTTCTCAGTAACTCTTGTCACATTTGAGATGACAGAGCATTCATTCCTTTCCTAGCATTCCTTATTCGCCTTTAATCAAACATATTCGCTCGCATATATGTCAATCTATATCTATATATTACATATAATAAAAATGTAACTGATCGTTGTCTGTACATGGAAGAAATTTGAGAGAAACTTTTATGGGAGCCTTTATAAACACTATTGAACCCAAAACAGTGTTTGTTTTATCTCAATCGGTTAATAAATAAAAAAAGTTATATCAATTTAAAGAACCATGTCATACATTTGTTCGATTAAAAATGCTATAAAATAACTGTTCAATTGAATAGGTTGACATTTTAGTTAACTATATATTATGATTTCTTTATTATCAATGAATGAGTGAGTTAATGGGTTAATGAGCGAATGAATGAATGAATAAATGAATGAGTGAAGGAATGAGTAAACTAGTGAGTCATTCTCTCACAATAACTAATAACTACAATATTTTGGCGATAATGGCTTACACATAAAAGATAGATATATGCTTTTTGTAGGACTATTTAAGGTTAACATTTCTAGTAAACATTATATATGTTAATTAGAAGTTAAAGGCATGAAGATGAATGTAGATAAGACGAAAGTAATAGTGTTTGAAAGAGAACAAAGTAAGACTATAATTGAAATAAATGTAAACGTTAAAGAAGTGGAACAGGTGGAAGAGTTCGTGTATTTGGGATGTATGTTTAGTAGAGATGGTAGGCATGTTAAAGATTTTGAACGACGAGTGAATGCAGGAAATAAAATAAATGGGGCTATAGGTACACTAGTGAGGAGTCAGAATGTGTCTATGAAGCCTCGCCTGGCAATACACAATGCTGTACTAGTTCCCACTTTAATGTATGGAAGTGAGAGCTGGGTTTGGCAGAAAAAGCATGCTAGTAGAGTTAATGCCGTTGAGATGCGATCCTTAAGAAGTATGCTAGACGTGAATTTGAATGAAAGGGTTAAAAATAGCGTTATAAGGGAAAAGTGTGGCTTAAAAGTGGACGTTGTGACTAGAATTGAGAAAGGAATGTTTCGGTGGGTCGGGCATATTGAAAGGATGAATGAAGAGAGAATAACGAAACAAATTTGAGTTGCAAAAGTGAGAGAAAGTGTTGGTAGGGGACGCCCTAGGAGAACTTATATAGATCAGATTAGTGGTTTACTAAAAAAGAGCGATATAAGGAGCACCCGTAACCGACGAGCATGCATGCGTAGATGTATGAATATAGAAGAAGCGAGAGAGGTGTACCAGGATCGCGCCAAATGGAAATCCATAATCTCTGCCTACCCCTCTGGGTGACGGGCGTTAGCGCATATTTATTTATTTATTTTATTTTCTATACCTTTGTGTGCAAATTTTCATATGGGTTGAGTCATTAAGAATTAAAACGTAACCAACAAACAATCAAACAACCTTACATTAGCATTTCTACAATTAGTTAGGATGTATACAGTTTTAACCTATATTCTGTAAGTACAACATTTTTTTAATTTAAGGAAAATCTCTTTACAAAATAACTCACACACTCATCGCTGAGTAGTATTTTTCCAAACAAACCTTTTCTTCAACAAAGAAATAATGTTATTTTCCACATCCTGAATAATGCACAGTGTAAGCGCCGATGACTCCTTGAGAGCTTTGCTATTACTGATGAAAATGCTTTTTCCTTTTACAGGCTTCATCGTTTTACTTTTGTAATTATTTCGAGGTGTTTTAAAAAGCTTTTTCTTATTGTCTGTTTTTTTTTTATCAGTCTCACACAGTCAAGGTTCTCTCATTCTCTCATTATTTAAGAGAACGTACCCGTAACGTGACCCATTATATTTAATGGCAATCACAATATATAGGCACAATATGACAAGCCTACTCCTCTATTTTCACGAAGTAATTCACAAATATGGCTTTAAATTATTTTTCACAAACAGAAAGTATAAAAATATAATATGGCTCCCGCTTGTCTTTATTAATACGGCGTGAGTTTAAAAAGCGCTAAATACTTCGCGCCATATTTGAATATTGAATAAGCGCGAGATTTCTTTAACCATAGAGGATATTGTTTGCTCTCATCGCCTCAGCCTTTTTGAGTGCTAATGCCGAAATAGACCGATTCATGGAGTAAGTCCAAACGGCTACAGATTCCGTTCTGGAGCAGATACCATACGCCGAGATCGTGGCACTACAGGTCGGCAGACTGGGATGAGATGCGGTGCTTTTTTGCGTCCTACCCATGGGAGCGAGTTTGCTTCAAGCTGCGCGCTACAAGCAGGATTGTTACCGAGCTTGGGCTGGGCGTCAGCGGCTAGGGATGTAAATACCAGCCTGGTCAAAAAGAAGTACAACTCTACAAAGTCGGAACACGAGGCCAGCATTGGTGAGAGACTGGTGCGCCTTTCTTCGGCAACTCGTGCGTTCTGATCTCTCGCCAAGGCTGTCCAGGGGAACTTCTGTAAGCCGTCTTTACGATCTTTGCGCAGGGGGGAAGACTCGTTTGTCGGCCTCACTTCGAGACATCATAAAATAATATCTATCTTTTTTTCGAAAAAACAATTTAAAATATGAAATAAAAAAATGACAATGTGAAAAGACCGTACGGAATCGTTATGTGATACGCATGCGCGCGCAACTGACTATAGGTCCGCCATGAACGCCATCCAATGTGAATCTTTAAATGTTACATAAGCCTAAAATATCACACAAAATTCCCGATTTTGGTAGTTTTTCTTTTCCTTCTATAGGGTAGGTATAAAAGTATGGATTGATTGGTAGTAACTTAATAAGTATAAATGATCAATTTTATCTATCTGTATAGATGTTAGATATATATACCACTCACCTAAAAAAAAAAATAGATCAAGAAAATGCTTTTCGTTTCTTATACAACTTTCGTATACAATGTTATCTCTGATAAAATGACAGGCATTAATTACAAAGAGCATGTTAAATGCCTATTAAAAATGTAGATAAACCGAAATAATAAATGTCGCAGTTGTACCCACAAATGGGAATGATTCCATACGATATTTTTGTTTTATTTTTATAGACGTATTTAATCCTTATCAGAAATAAAATTGTTAAAAAAATGTGAAACCGTCTGCATAGCGGAGAGAAATTAATATAAAGTTAGCTGGACCACCATGATAATTCCACCCTAGTAACTTCCAAGGCGAAATTAGCTCTACGCGATATTTTTTTTTATAATGACTAGCGCTTGAATCCTACCATCAGGTTAAATGTCGAAATATAGGTAAATTTGTAGCACATGCATTGTCTTTCTTTAAATTGCCTTTTCCTACATAAAACCCGTTCAATCCTGTTCTTCTTTCTATCTTACCCTTATTAGGAAAGGATGGGAAGGGGAAGAGGACTGAAATTTGGACTGCACTGGATGTCACTTTGCCCTCATTCGATACAATTTTTCACACTATTATCTATGCTAAAATAGATATGTTTTTTACTAAAATGTATATTGAATTAGAACAAAATGTCAAGTACGTCAGAAACCATCCATCACGCTTCCTATAACATAATTATCAATTTCTAGACCAGCTTCTTTTGTTTGGGTTTTATTAGGCGTCTCTTCACTTTTATAAAATAACTGATAGTCCCTTGACTTATGTACACTGTATATTTACACAGTTTAAGTTTTAAGCGGGGTAGCTAAAATATTAGTTAAATCAAAAGCTTTGTATATAGTGTGTACTTTTAATCTCACTTTACATCTTGATCATACATATCGATTTAACTATTTTGTATACAAATATAGCTTTCGCTTTCCGCTGATACCAAACTTATTATGTCGTATGCCAGGGGAAAAGCCTATAGCTTGACTTTCCACATAATTGCGTCGTCTATGATGACCTGCGGACTGTCAGCTATTAACTAAACTATAATATCGTCATTCTATTTAAAAATTAAAAAGGTTATGGCACAGTAAATAAACATCTGCGATAAAAAAGTACATAACAATACATGCAAGAAACATTAAACAAAACATACGGAAACGTTTAAAATGTGAGGAATCCTTTTAATTTTTTACATAGTTATATCTTTTTCGACTCATACGTAAAGAGAACACTCTCAACTTGAAAACGTATACGTATATTATAAACCTATTATTAAATTATAATTAGACATTTTTTTTAATAATTTTCAATATTAAATAAAACTAAATCCAGTATTTACTTGTCTTTCATATTCAAGAGTATAAAAATCATAAAGTTATTTTAATGTAAAAAAATGTCTTATTACCTATGGGAAGGTACCCATACTACGTGACCCGTTTCGGGAAGGACGTAGGTCTTCAAAATACCTCGCTTGGTTGCAGGGGTAGGGTGGGCTTAAATTTTCGTTAATATCTTCTAGGGAAATCTCGCGCTTTTTAACTATAATGAAGCATTGCGCACAGCGATTAGCGCTTTTTTAAATTCTCGCCGTATTAATAAAGACAAAAATAAGCCAGATAAAAAAATATATTTAAAAGGTCGAGCCGGCCCGTTCGAGCAACAGATGTTGTTGCGGGCTCTACCACTGTTAAATTAAAAAATGGGTCACATAGTATAGATACGTTTTTTAACTTCCAATTTTTTGATAAATATATATTAAATGTCTTTAAAGGTAAAATTAAATGGCCCCTTGGCATAATTCAAGGCGCTCTGATACTGCTTCAGAGGTTCACCGAACCAATCAATTTGGAAGTTCTCAACGACACGAGCGACAAAAGTTTCCATTTCCAACTCGGCTATGCGACGACCTGAAAAATGTTATAAGCACTTATAGGTATTTGCGACGAAAAATACGTAAAAGTAAAGTTATAACAACATCTCTAAACTTTAACTAGCTCCCATTGACAGTGAGTTGCAAAAAACTACCTTAGAACTTAAAAAGTTTACAAAGCCATACAATAATTATGAAATCGATTTTGAAATGCGTCTAAGTTGGATATTATTAAAGTTGTAGTTAGTTATTTATTATATGGCGTTTTGTTTTTTGCTTTTCATCATCCGCATCTAGACATGCAAATGGAACCTACCGATACAACTCCGAGTTCCAAATCCGAATGGCATGTATGCAAACGGGTGCGCGTGTCCATGGTACAACGGGTCTTCTTTTTCTAGCAACCAACGCTCGGGAATGTATTCGTTTGGTTTTGGATAGTGGCAATCCATCATCGAAGCGTATTGATTGGCAAAGGTCAAAAACGACTGAAATATGTTAAATTGCATATTAAATATTATTAACTTAACAATATGCAATTATATGCATATCGTTTAGTTGTGTCAAAAATATGATAAAGAGGTAAAGAATTGACTGTAGCTGGAGAAAGAAACATGAATTTGTTTTCTATAAATGTTTCGAAGTGTTTTAAATTTGGTGTATAAAATTTATTTATTGTCTAACTAAACTCTCATTCCCGTAACCCATAGGAGTAGGTTTTGATATCCATTTGGCGCCATCCTGGCTTCTACATTCATACATGCTCGAAGATTACGGGTACATCTTATATGATTACGTATGACTTTTCTCCTATGAAGGTCAACGTTTAAGTCACTGGTTTCCCGAAAAATCGTGACGTGTGTAATTGCTAAATAATTTTATATTTTGTCCAATAACATATTATATATTTGTGTTCTCCTTACATTTTTTGGTATATGATACCCAAGCAGGCTGTATTCCTTCGACGTTTGTCTCATATTTCCAGATACTACCGGCATAATCCTCATCGACTCTTTTATACAAGCCTTCAAGTATGGACGCTTCTCTGAACCTGACAATATCTCTTCTCTCAATTTATTTTGTTTTTCTTGATTTTTTGCTAATAAATAAAATGTTGGTATTACCGTATTGGCTGCCTGTAACAAATATATAACAAAACCATATTAAAGGCCTTTACAAATTTTAGATCAACGCGTTTAACATTCGATCATTTCTAAATTTCGTGTTATTTTTTTTCGTGGGTAAATTTGCTTTTGTCAGTTCATTTGTTAATCAATTTGGTATTGCATTCAATCTATTAAATCTTGATTTCATTTGTTCTATCTATTGAAACTCGATTAATATAATTGTTCTCAGATTCTATTAGAATTAAATCACAATTGGTTCGATCACAAGTGTAATACGTTTAACGTAACAATGTTACGCACAAGACTATTAAAGTAATAAGCAGTTGCGCTGGGATTTGTTTTTTCACAATGAATTATAATTATATCTTTATATTATATACTGTATTATCATGTGCGACCATGGAAATTTTATATGAAAACTTTATTGGCATGAACCTAGTTTGCTTCAACATTTTAACCTCCATTTACACTGTAAATTTTCCATTAACAATAATCCAATAAAACCACTTAAACTCATTCTGTATAAAATTAAAACATAACCGCACAGAAATCAAAAGTGACTCTTACCGTATCCACGCCGGCAAATAATAAATCGCTTGCCATTAAGTATGCATAATGTTCGTCAATTTCAAGTAATTTCTCTAATATACCTTTTTCCTTTTCCGAATCCTTGTCCAATTCTTTTTCAGTTTTCAGTATCTCTGTCGCTTTTTGAATAAAGTATTTATTTAAACTAAAATAGCAAAATAAAAAAGTTTAAATTAAATTAATAAATAAGTTTAAATTATTATAAGAACTGATATAACCAATAAAAACTTTTGATAAGTGACTTATGTTCTGTGTGTTTGTTTATTAGATAAACAATCAGTTTGATATTAACAGCCGCACTGTGCGACTTCCGCAACGGTGTGGCCCACTGCACGCGATATAAGGAGGACCCGTGACCGAGGAGTATGTGACTGACGAATGGATGTGGAAGTAGCAACAGAGCTGCCTACCCTCTGGGTTACAGGCATGAGTGCATATTTGTTAATTTATTATTAACACACCTGTATGGGTTACCAAGGTAAGTGTTTATATCACTTAATCTATTTCAACTTACTTTTCTTGTTCTTCATATAATTTCATAGCCCTTTTATAAGATTTGGTTGGATATATTCTCCAAAGACTCGGTTTAAAATCTAATTTATCTGCTACGGCGAAAAAGTCGTGTACAATTTGAATGAGCTTCCTCACGGGAGAATCTGCGGGTAGGTTGGGATCGAAGCAATTGAGGCGGCCGCCGAGAGCCACAACCCCGATTGACTCCAAAGCCCACAAGTTCATTTCGACGTCCAATTCACCCTTTAACATATTACTTTCATCGCGAATTAATCTAATTCTGTGAAATAACGACGATAATAAAGTAACTTTTAGAAATGTTAAAAATCATTTATTTTTTAATGTGAAAATTTGGGATTTTATGGTAAAATCACCTATATAGAAAAATTATACAGTATCTGAATACAAATTTTCATCCAAATCGTAAAATCCGTTTCCAGGATAGCCAGAATATACGAGGGTCGTGCTAAAAAAAATACTACTACTACTTGATACTCCATGGTATTTTGATTGATGCTGACAAGCAACACCATGGATTATTTTATTATAAATTAAATATTGGAACACTCTGATAATCTTGTAGAGCCCGCAATAATGCATGAATAGGCCGGCTCGACCGGTGAAATACCACAACCTCACAGATGACAGGCGTGAAGTAGAAGTATACTTAAGTATGAATTTACCGCAACAGTGGAGCTCACTCGACGTAATTTTCGTGTTATGATTTGCTATGACTTTAAATCAGGTTTAAAGTCTCAACAATGTTTTGAATTGAATTGAAATTTGAATGTATTGTCAGCTTGGTGCAACATGTCGACAATGCTGCCCCGCGCACTTCTGCCTGAACACTTGACTATTTCAGTTTGGCATGATCCTCGTATATGCAAGAATTGTTTCTGTCTTATATTATTTCTTTATTGTCGCTTTTCACTCACCGTTTTATCATATCCTGGGCTACTTCCTCTAATATTTTTGAATACAGCTTTATAGTTCTGGGTTGCAGCATAACTGGATTAACCGTGGATCGCAGCGTCTTCCATTTCTCATCGTGACTATAAATACAAATAAATATATTTTCCAATCGTTCATAATCCTATAAGAACCCACTGGTCCTAGATCTCCCTTGATCATGATTTTCTTCTTTTCCGACTTCTACTCGTGAACGTTTCAGTGTAGATCTTTCAAGCATGTTATTGTTTAATCAGCCCTTTTTAGAGGGAGGCGCCATAATCCACCACGTCCACCAGTGCGGGATGGTGGATGTCACATGTGTTCGAATTCGGTGGTTCTAAGACATACCAGTTTCCTTATGATGTTTTCCTTCATCGTTTTTTGAGCAGTGGTGATTAAATAAACCACACAAAGTAAAGCGCCTGCCTGGGTTCGAACCCGCGACTTACAGTAAGTAAGTCGGGGCCTACACTGGGCCACCACTGCTCACACTGGGCTGTCACTACTCTGCCTTATTGTTTGCAGTAATTTGTACACATATTGGTAACCGTTTCTTAGAGAGTGGATGTTTGTTGTAAAACTTGTAACATCATACAAATTCTGTTCAATTCTATTTATTTAAACTTACTCTAAGAACAAAAAAGCAGCACGTACAGAAAAATACTTACTCTGTAATTAGGCCTGTTACCTCGTGCGTTAATTTGCCGGTTTTCTTCTTATATTCTTTTCTGAAATGTTCCAAAGATTGAAATCCAGGTCGCTTCGGCGTCAAATTCTCACTGCGTAAAATCTAAAATTGTAATATTTTCATCGTACCCATCATGAATTAATAGTCAATATTACAAAGTCAATGCCAATAACTTACATAAGCCATACTCTCAGCATCAAATAACATTACTATATCTGGCGATCCAAAGAGTCCAGGAAGTCTCACGATTGGTCCATACGTTTTGTACAATTTATCCAGTAATTCGAATCCATCAATTTTGTACAACGAGCCTGAGAAGAGACAAATAAAAATATAATTATTATTCACTTTAAATTGTCATTTTTAACAGATTGCTTCTAAATGGAAAGCTTTCATATTCGTATTTGTCTATTGGGATAATCAGATATGAAATATTTATCTAGACCTAATGTTCAGTGATCAAACTAGCGATATTATAATTTATTAGATTTAGTAGATTAAAATAGATAAAGTAATTTTAACGGTGGAAGAGCTGCGTCAGTGCAGCAAATGTATCATGAATGCTAGTTAGACTTGACAGTATACCCGCTAGAAATAGAGGTACAGTATATCGCCGATCATCCTAACGTCGGTCAGCTGAAGAACCGCTTAACCGAACTGCTAGTTATACGAACAACATACCCATGGAGCATACTCATGAAATAAAGAAAATATAAAACCAGCTGTCTATAAAGCGATTCCGTGCTTAGATTCTGCATTGTGATACTTTGAAACACAAGATTTATGCAACCTGTATCAGATATGTGTTGAAAAAAGTACGTGACTTAGCTGCGAACCAAAATTAAAGACTTCTTCAAACGTAAATTTTATAGGCTTGCTGTACGTTATAATATTGATTATAAACAACATGGTTTGTACACTTACCTAAGGGCCTGTTTCACTATGTCCAAGTAAAGTCCTCAATAAGCTACTTGCAACTTATTTGACGAATAAAGTCATGGCTGGCGTATCACAATCTCCAAATAAGCGTAACTGGTTAATTAAGTTCCAAGTAAATTATGGGTTGGATCATCCTTCGGCTAAGGATGTTATTGGGTGGCAAAATAATGCATAAAAGATAAATTTTAAATGCTTTTGAGAGTTATTAAATGAAATAAATTATGTATGCTCTCACATGTTCCGTAACTCGAAACGTCAAAATGCGATATTGCCATCTCGAACTTACGAATAACAAATTAACACATAAACTTCGTTTGTGGAACGCAAACTATTTTAACGGGAAGTTTTATGTGTCAGCTAATTTATTTGTCAATTAGTTTTTAGGCACTTTACTCAGACTTTGTGAAACAGGCCCCGATTTTCCTAACCCATATCTCTCAATTAGTTTAGTTAATCGGCGCTCTACTATATATCATTTTAGCAACTTTTATGCCAAAATAATATACTTTTTTATCAGTTCTTGGTTTAACGTGCTGTTGTACGGGTCCAATTCTATAATATCATGGCAAATATATTTAAATTTATATATTCTCACCCATAGGAAGAAAGTGGTGTAAAGATGATATGATTGGCAACTTGGACGGGCCTGGTATCTCATCCCATGACTTGAGTTGCTGTGTCGGCTGAGCTGCATTGGCTATCACATTGTTCACAGACGAAACATATCTACAAAAATCGATTATTAAAATATTTATTTGTGAATTGGTAATAAAGACTCCTACGTTTATGCCACGAACATCTATGTAATTTTTTACGAAAGGGTGTTTATAACTCGAGTTTCTAATGCATTTGAATAGTATTTCAAAGATCGTAAGCTGTGTAAACCAAATCTAAAAACTAGTCTATAACTTTTTTTTTTAAGCAACAGGAGTCATGACACTTGCTACTTTCTTTATTTATGTCAATAATGTATGTGCAGAGGACTCACAAATTGTGTCACTGATAGATAAGACCTGAATTAATTAAATAAATTAAATGGCTTAAGCTGAGCGTCCGCTAAACCTATGGAGCATACGCCGAAGCGACCTAAGAGCTCGGCGGCCTCTCATTCCGGTAATAATATAAAGTAACGTTATAAGTTAGTAAGTTGAGCAGTGGTGGCTCAGTGGTTTAGGCCCCGACTTACGTGCTGTAGGTCGCGGTTTCGAACCCAGGCATGCATTTTGTATTAATTTAATTTATTTCATCACCACTGCTCCAAAAACGGTGAAGGAAATAATCGTGAGGAAACCGGCATGTCTTAGAACCAATAAATTCGAAGTCATGTGACATCCACCAACCCGTACTGGGCCAGCGTGGTGGATTACGGCCCCTTTCCTCTCTCGGAGGGGAGACCTGTGCCCCTGCAGTGGGGAACATTCTAGAAAAGGCTGATTTATTATTAATTATTATAATGTACATATATAATGACGGCCAGAAGATTGTATGGAGACCTCCACAAAGCCCATATGCTTGACCCGACAACCGAAGACAGATTCAAAGCAAGCAGTTCACCTGATGTTAAATGACCGCTATCCATAAGCAATAAACAAATGGATTCAGGTGTGAATGGATATTTTCCTATTCTTCCCCTCCATGTCCGTCATTAGGAAAGGATTGGAAGGGGGATAGGACTGAACCTTCGGAATTTTTATCACAAAACACAACAGTGTTGCAGTGTGATTACACCCTCCTGTGTTAACATAAATATGCAGACC
>JWHW01028852.1:241156-252355 GCA_000931545.1 Papilio glaucus | reverse complement strand
CTTATTTTAATTTTAACTCACGTGTTCTACGGGGTCACCAGTTATAGAGTGGTTGAGGAATAACAGAAATGCACAAACACTATGGACAAACTGTTTATTGTTATGCACACTTAAATTTCGGACACGACAAAACAACGAGTGTGGGCGAGAGTATAACAAAATCAATGTAGGTGCGATACAGCGGTGCGACGACTACTATGGCGCGCTGTGCGCGTGAGCCGTGTCCGCTTGTGCGTATAATAATATTTTATTTTTGATATGTACATTTTGCGTGGAAGTAATATAAATGAATAAATATAAATATGTGTAGGTATAATTATGACATAATAAATAAATGTATTTGAAATAATAAATAATATGTTTGTATAAATTTGGAAGGTGTAAAGAGTAGCCTACAGGTATATGTATTTATCAACATGATGAAGCATTTATGTTTAGAAGAGAGTACAAAATAAATAGAAATCAATACTGATTGAACTGTTCGCTAATTGTACTTTTGAAGTAGTACAGCAGGCTGATTTAATTTGTGTCTGTCTTACTTACGAGAAAGCGCAAACCTGGAGGCCAGTTTTTTTTTTCATGAAACACGGTGGCAAACGAGGCAGCGGATCACGTAATGTTAAGTAAGCGCTACCCATAGATATCTACAACAAGTAAATGTGTTGCAGATGCGTGGCCTACCTATAAAGGGCATAGACAACATGCGTTGCCTACCTTTAATGGACAGAGGAGGGCATAGACAGGAATAACGATATTTCCTTTTCCCCGTTAACCCCTTCCCCATCCAATCTTCTTCCCGTTCCCATCCTATCCTTACGAGGAAAGAGTGGGAATGGGAAGAGGACTGAAATTAGGCCTCTAGCACCTCACTCATCAGAGTACTTCTACTTCACGCCTGTTTTTTTAAGGTTTTTTTATTTATGTGTGTTACATTACTACTTTAGTAATTTAGGATGGTAGACTTTTAAAAAGTCTGTAAATCATTTATTCAATATGGGAGTATTTTTGATTTCTAGTACATTATTCCAAAATGTATCTGACATTGTTAAAAAGTATCGATTTTTAATTAAAAATTATACCACCATAATATACACTCTTTTGCTTCTTTTTTCGTTCCATTCCTATCGAAAGGATGAATTAAATAAATGTGGCAGGAGATTCATCATGTTATGCACTTAAACATATGAACATCATTGGGTTTAGTTTAGTACATCATACATAACACACTTATGACAAGCTCAGCATTTTTACTAACAAGATTTCCCAATGAATCAATAAATTGCTACACCTGTGCACCATAATCTCCCAGACTTTTCCACGCTATATAGTAGAGTAGGCATAGTACGACCGTGGTCTATACTGTATAGGTTTTGGCTACAGTTTTTACGGCCGGCCGCCTACCTGACGCGAATCCTTCTTGGGAATTGGTTGTAATTAAGTCATATTCCACCAGTGTGACAAGAACAATTCAGGTGCTGACGTAATTAAATAGCGGCAGCAGAAATACATCTTCTGTGAATTTCAACTGTCTAACTATCACAGTTCATGAGATACAGCCTCGTGACAGACGGACAGTCAATTTCGGCATTTCTCCAAGTTTTATTGGCTACTATCTATCTATCGATCACCTTCAACCCATAAACTTATTTTCAATATTTTATTAATTTTGAAAAAGAAAACAAGAGGTTTTATTGAAGTACTTTAAGTGGAAAACCGGAATAATTCAATGTTGCAAAAAAAAGGTATGTTTAAATTTTTAACGCTCCCTCGAGTTCTATTCAATGAATATTTAACAAGTCAATATTTCACTTAATTTGAAATGTTAAGCGTCGAAATTCTAATAAATGTTTATATCTCTAGACCGGTTGTGTAACTTTATTATCTTTATATAACTGACAATTTCAGATTAATTAAAAATATATTGTAGAAAAGATTTTCATTCTAAGTAAATGTGTATTACATTCAACCAGTTTAAAGTCAATCTTCATTCAACAGGAAGTGTTTCGAGGAACTGTTTGAAATTATTCCAGTCGCTGTGTTAGAGTGTAGGCAAGTAATTCAACACGACACAGCTTCGAGTTTCATCCACGTCATCTTGATGATTAGCATCCCTGTACTGCGTAGTTTTCGTAGTAGTGCCTCGTAGAATAGTCTGACTACAGTGCCATTGCCAAACCAACTTGGCATTCTTCAACATACTTTTTACAGCGCACCTACAATACCAATATTGGCAGCGGTGATCGCTCAACAGTAGGCAATTTTTACGGTTGTCACTTTATCCTATAAAAAAGTAACATGTTTTATTTTAATCACACGAATACATATAATAACTTTTTGAATATAACGAATCGAACGAGGTAAGTGTCTCATACTGATTAGAAAGACAGCCACCATAAATTACAGGCGATCCAATGGAAAGGGGCGACGTGAGTGAAATACGCGGCTATCGTGCGATGTGACTCGATTCGATTATGTCGCCCTTTACGTTAGCAATAGTGGAACTACGTATTTGCAATGGAATGGAAGAGAAAGTCTTTGGGGATTCGTCTTTGGAAATGAGAAAAAGAAAAAGTAAGAATATATTGACTGTAAAAACTAGCAAGCCTTTACAGTATGGACTTTGCCTCATGGTGCTTTACTATAGCATATTGTAATATTTTGAATAAGAGCATTAGATGCTGTTATTTTAAGTTTTTAAAAGGTGCAACAACTTGAATTTTAAAAGATATTACGTGTGCATAATCACATATCAGGTTTTTAAAGCATAAGCAGGCGTAGGTTCACCGCTACTCAAAGACATCTACTACAAGTTAATGAATTGTACAATGTTTGCCTGCCTCTCTATTGTAAACAAAAAAGCGATATTTCCTTCGCCCCTCCCACCTCCCTATTAAATCCTTTTCCCCTTCTCATTTTTCCATTAGAAAACGATAGGAATGGGGGACAAATTAGGATTAGGTTTCCGACACCTCACTCATCAGACGAAACGCAGAATACCTCTACTTTAGACTTGTCTCCTGTGACGTCGTCCGGCCGAGCCGGACCATTTGTAGATGTTGTTGCGATTTCTCACATTGTTAATGTGATCTGAGTGCGATTAAACGTCATAATGTCCAAACTGTATTGTGCACAAAAAGATTTCGTCATGAAACATTTTGTTATGCTTTGTTCGTGAAGGGTAGAAAAAAATGAAAGATGTTTTTCATGTTTATTTTTATTAATCTTCATTGACAATAGATTATTCCTATACTATGATCAGATTTGAAAATATTTTATCATTGTCATACTATCTCACTAAGTAGGTGCCACTTAATTACAATGTCATATGATATTTATGTTAAACATTACATATTATATCTATCGGATCATTTAAATCTATTTTATAATTAAAAAACAACATTGTGCTGAAGTTTCATTAAAAATTAATATTAAAAAAAAAACGAAAAATATTTTTAACTTAAAATATGGCGCACGGGATTATCTCAATCTTGAAGACTTTTTTGAAGCTATACTTCTTCGGCAAAGACCAGAGCCTTCGCTGGAAAGACATAGTGGAAGGATCTACTCGAGCTCCAATCAGCTGGCAGGAGATGGTGCGAGACAGATGGTTATGACGCTCTCTTGTGTCGGAGGCCAAGATACACTTTGGGTGTTTATGGAAGAATTAATACAGGATGTGTTGTTTTTATATTAAAATTTTAGAGTTGTATTAATTTCGCTTCTCTTGTATATAATTCGTATAAATAAAGTAACAATTAAAACTAGGGATGCATCGATACACCTTTTTGCCGATACGATACCGATACTCTTATAAAAATATCGATTTTACCGATACCAATACTTATTTTTACGATTCAAATACAATAATAAAGGTAATAAATTAAACAAAAGTGAAATGGGATACGTGAGACCAAAATAGAGGTGACAACATGTTAAATAAAGTGCGTCGTATTCTGACCACAGTTCGTGCCTTATTCGCAGTGAAATAGAAGAAAAAACGCTTGCGTTTACGTTACTAGCATTCTTCGTGACTCGTTTTGTTTGTCGCACTTTGTAATAAAATAGACGAAATAAACGGGCATTGACATTACTTTTTAAAGCGGGAAAGTTATAAAGTATCAGCAAAAAAAAATCGCCGGTGCTATATCAGTATCGTATGCACCCCTAATAAGACATTCATAAATAAACAGTATAAATTCTGAATAAACATTTTTTATAAATTTATAACGATTAGTTTTTATTCTATAATTAGTTTTATTATTTATGTTAGGTATAATGAATCGATAATGTTAAATATATTTCATAAATATTATATACAATACATACGTTTGTTTTTATTAATACTATCTTTTTATTTCTACGAAGTATTTTATCATTTGTTTTGGCACTTTCTTTTATATATGTCATCTGTATTGTATATAATTTATTTTGTAAAATCTAGCTAAGTTTTTTTTTCTATAAGACACTACCAGACGAAGGATCGATTGCCATGAAAAAGATCCCATAATATATTAATTTAAATATACATTCTAACAGTTAATATTCTTTAAAAATAAGGAAAAAGTATTTTTAATTATGAAGTAATCACTAACAATATTATCATCAATAAATTAATAATGGTTTTTAATACTTTTCCAGTAAAAATGAAATAAATAGAACTAAGAAAAACCAAGAAATTTATGCAATTGAGCGAAAATGTATTTGTTATTTTTGAATATAAACATGTAATGTAACAGTTATTTGTGCTTGTCTGTTATACTTAAAAGGGCAAAGCTATCGTCTAAATTACATATTAAATTTCACACTTAAATAACATCAAATTCTTTAAAAGAAATTTTTATTCCATAATGACTACAATTGAATCTAAATTCTCCAATAATAAAATTATAATAACTAACAATTGATTTTCAATTATACTTTGATTATTAAATCTAGATTCAATAAAGTTATCTGTAGATTGATTTGATCTCATAAAATTTACGTATTGTTTGTTGTGGTCACAATATTCTTTAAATATTACATTAAGGTTTCTGGATATCGTCTTATTTTCCTTCGTTCTCTCGGACCGAAACCTTGATCCGTGGAATGTACCGGATCAGAGTCTTTTGTGCGAATCGGTACGTGAACTCTTTAAGGAACCAAAGCGTCTAGTGTGCGAGCACGCCGGTGTCGTCTCTCTATCTAGGCTCGCCGCTCGAAGTATTAAACCTCTTGACTGCTGCATAGATATGTCCCGCGTTGGCTACGATAAGAAAAATATTAAAATCAACGTGAGTCGTCGTCGAATTCTTGAGACATTACTTATTAACTTAACAGACAGCAGAAGAAGTTATAGCACAATTAGTTAATTCGAAAACCTATCGTGCGTTACTTTTGGTGTCTTTTTCACAAAGATCAGTCCCTTGCCCTCACCCAGTGGAATCCAGCAATCTTGACCTCCTCCTCGGTCCATCTTGTGGAAGACCTACCTACGCTTGGACCTGCAAATGCCCGTTATCCAACACATTGTCTTGTGCCAACATCTTTGTGCCATCCTTACTACAGATGTTAAAGTTGTTAAACAACATGCTCGACTTGACGACGAGCTCGTAAACTTCAGCTTCTCCTAAACTTGACTCGTATCTTTTTGCCAAATTACATAATTATATATAGAAAGAATTTTCCACACACTCATTAATCTATTGTCCTTAATAATTTGCTTCTCACCTGTTCTCCTAGGGAGCCGACGCGGCGTTGTCTCGGTTCGCGCGCGGAGTGAACGCTCCTCTCCGTGAAAGACGTTTCTAGACATCTCTGCGACATTTCGCTTATGGATTGAGAGAGAAGTTGTGTTGTGGACGATGAATTGGAGTCGTCGATGTTTGAATATTCATCCGGACTGTCATCTCTCTGTGGCGTGTCAGACTCCTGATATACATACATAAATTAATTGAATACTACTAGTTTGAAACATTTAAATATTAATTTACAATTTTATAAAAAAAACACGTTTTCTGGTTTTATTGCATGACCCACTTGTTTTTGAACTTTCACTATTTCAACTTTTATAGAAGAAGGTTACAAACGAGCAAGGGGTCACTTAAAGTTAAGTGATTACCTCTGGCTAAGAACATCTACACTATCATAGGAACTGTAGATACGCTGCCGGCCTTTAAGAAAGGAGTACATTCTAATTTACGCACGTATACGTACTTGGTGACTGATTATAATTTTTTGCTCCTCATATTTGCTCCGGGATTTAATGTTGTAATAAATTTCCACTTAGTAGAAAGCCCCTTGGACAGACTGGTAGCAATAGTATTTAGTTACAAGTTAGCACATCAGAATACAAGCATTTGTAATCTTTGAAAACATAAATTAAATTTTGTTACTACTAGGAAATGAACCTCAAAACCTTAAAAGATAGGTCGTTTAACCGCAAAACTACAGAGTCCTAATTAATTATGCTGCTATTAGAATAACGAAGGTCTATTTTCCCGATTTTACGACCACATTGGTAGTTTTTCTGAATGACGGTTTTGTGGGGCGAATAAAGATATTAGACACGTAAGTCCCTTTGTACATAATAAATTGTAATCCAATAAGCGTAAGTAAATGGGGAAAATTATATTTATCCACCGGCCTAACATTATCATCTAAGGATTTAAAAACTGTAACATGAAAACAGCACCAAAAACGTAATCATTGATTGTTTTGTTTGATATTAGCACTAAATATATTGATTTCACCAGCTATATAAGTTACCGCCACTACCCTACCCATAGGCATCTGCAACAAGCTAATAAGTTGCAGATGCGTTGCCTGTCTTTAACGGACAGAGGATAAACAGATATACGGAATTTCCTTATTCTATCTATCACCCTGTAAAATCCTCTTCCCCTTTCCATCCTTTCATTATTAGAAAGGGATACGACGGCGAAAGGACAGGGTTAAGGCCTCTGTTACCTCACTCTAAAGACGAAACGCAGAATGCTTCAACTTTATGTCTGTCTTCTGGGAGGTCGTGGTATTTCACCGTTCTAGCCGGCTCATTCATGCAACAGACGTTATTGGTGCGGTAGTAAAAAGTAAAGTCTTGCCTCCTCCAAATCCCTAAGAGTAGTCGGATAATGGTGTCTTCTTGATTCTTCTCTCTCTTTCTCACGCTCTCTTTTTTCTAACTCGTTGGCTAGCATCATGACCTCCCAGTCACTTCCACCTCCTGAAACAATTTTCGAAACAACTTATCATCTTATAAAGGATGGTCTAACTTCTTTATTAAGGAATATTTCTTGTTTTAATGTAAGTATTAAGAGTATTATAAAATTATTAAAATGTTTTGCATGTTTGAGAAACAAAGTTTTGTGTGAAGATACTTTTAGATAGGCACCTTATTGAATGAATAAATATTTAAGGAGATTACTGAAAATAAAACGATAAAATTTATTATTAAATCAAGCAGTTATCTATTATTCAGCGAGTTTAAGTCGTAAATGTGATAGGCCATCACCATACATTTTAGCAAATGAGTTGTTTTACATAAATATCTAAAAAAAGGGAATCTCATCCGCCAGCGAGTTTATTTTTTCAAATTAAAAATTGTATAAAGAAGTAATAAATGCGAATTACATTTCTTTTGTTAATTATTCCTATTATACAACTTGGTTACCTCTTATGGGTGACATACTCCCATGCCTTGAGCTCCCCGCTCGTACCCGTCGGCTGCTGTTCTCTACGAATTCTTCAAAAACCGGTGTTTTTGGGATTGATTCCGAATCGCTACTTGATGTCGTCGAATTCCTTCAAAAGAGATTGGGTGATAAAAATATATTATATTAATATAATTTAACTACGGTTAAAAGAACAATTCCTTGCTCCTCTCCGCTATGATTGTATATCTGCCACTATATAAGTAATTGCACTATGTGAGCAATTGTGCCAAAAACAGCTAGACTGGCTATAAAACGAAGCGAACCTTCGTCTGCTTACGATAAACTCAAACTACTGAACGGGTTTTCATACAGTTTTCATCAATAGCTGGAGTTATGAAGGAGCTATATAATTCGTTAAGATTTTGTGACGGATATTATTAAAGAAGACGTAACAGGTTGGTCAATTACGACAAAAATTGTGTATATGATCTGCTAACCGTCCGGGTCGTAAAGTATCTCTATATGTATCTTAAAAATCTTGAAAATAATATATTTACGTGTCACTCCAACTGTAATCGCTGCCCATGTCCAGGACTACTTCATTGCATTTATTTTCCGTCTTGGCAGCCGAATGGACACCACGGTTGTAGCCGAAGAAGGAACCCAAGCTGAACTTGCGTTGCTGTCGCTCTTGGCTGCGTTCTAGTATCAACATTAACTTTAACAACAAGCTTTACAATACTGGCTAAGAATATTTGTGAGTCTGAAGTTAGCAATAGAAGCTATGGATATACAACGCAGGTCTAATATGATGATGCAAGAGTCGTTAGTTCACGCATTACTCTATCATTTCTCTGGGTTTATTGTATGCGTTAGTCTCACATACTTCGTGCGAAATGCATACAATAATACCGGAGTTAGCTTCGACGTACGAAGATTCATGACGACTGTAATACGTAACTTCAGCGCCACTAACGTTCAACAGCGCCCTATAGACAAGAGTTTCTCGCACCAATCACCAGTTTATCGGTACATTACGTGAGAGTGAAACTTTAAAAGTATACATTATGATAATAATAGCAATGGAAATTCTTACATAATAATTAGATATATTACAAAACTCACTTCTATCTCTTCTGCCCGTGTGATGCATTCCCGTATCAACCGACAGAGTTTTTTTGATTTTAGTTTTAGTGTTGTCCAGATGGGTACCAAAAAAGTGAAAAGGATGAATGCCACGCCTCGAAGTACGAAGACTGGACTGTTCCGGACTAAGCAAAGAACGATCCTCTGATGTCAATTGCGGAGACATGGGTCTGCACAATAAATATTAACAATATGAATCAACAAGAACACAACAAAGCATTAAAATGAAGCTAGAACCTTATGTAATTTCGAACGTTATGATGTTATTGATAACAATAATAAATTCCAACCTAGTAAGATCTTCCATTTCTATGTTCTCCTGGTCACTTTGATCCTCCCATGATTTACGTTGTTTTAATTTCGCTGCACGCTTTCTCGAATAAGTGCCTGCTTTTCCATCTAAGTTTAAATCTAATCTCTTAGATTTATTTAAAGACCATTCTTCTTTACTAGATGACGTTTTATCTGTTTTAGTTGTTAATGATTCTGCAAGGCTTTGTAATTCTGAATAAGACAATTTTGTTAATTCAATTCCACCAGTCATTTCTGTAAGTTTTTCATCTGTTAAGTCGTCACTTGAAAGTGTTTTCCTTGTTACATCAACTTTTGATTCTGATTCTGCTATTTGTTGTTTATCACATTCTTCAGCACTTACATCTGGAGGGGATGATGCGAATACGGTATCTAAAGAATCACCTCTCTGTGAAATAAACAATGTATATTTAGCAAAGTTGCTTGTACAATGCTTTTGTGGTTATTCTAGTTGTTGAGGTACCAAAAGAGCCAGTTCTGCTCTTCTCAATTGTTTTATCACCCTCCTCATCCTGGTGACAAATCTTGTTGTGTCAAGCATATACAAGCAGCTAAGTGAGTTAATCATTCATTTCTAATTAAGTGTAGTAATTGATTCAATTTTATGGCTGATCGACATCTAATATCAGGTGGGCCGCTTCCTTATTTGTTATTTTCTGTTATAAAATATGTAAGTATCTATTATTAAAAATAATTGTTTAATATATTTTCGTCTTTTATACGAGTATATTCAAGAATAAAAGGTACCATAAATCCTTCTTCAGCCCCGGAAGCTTCATCACTGCCAGAACTACCATTTTTAGGACATGGTGGGTTTGCATTATGACATTGTGCCGATGATGCTTCAGTTGTTTGACTCGCTCCTAAACCGATATTCTCTAACTCCTGTATTCGTTTTTGTAATTGGCTAATGATTTCATCACGTTTTCGAACTTCGTTTTCTAAATTAGTAAATCTGGAAAAATAATTTATTATCAAGAATATAGGAATAGTTCAAAGTGAAAATATCTTGATCAAATAAACCATAGTGGTCCATACCTCTCTTGAAATTTACCCTGAACGTCGTGCAAATGACTTTGAATTACTTGCTTTATTCCTAAAAGCACTTCTCCAAAATATTCTTGGTCTTCCAATGAACCTAAACAGAAAGTCAGTTTGTGAGAAATAAGTTAATTTATTAAAAAATAAAGTACATTAACGAAAAGCAAAAAAAGTACAGTAGTAGTTATAAACAAATCTGAAATTGTGAAAAATCTTAAATTAGTAATTTTATTTCCTAAAAAATATTTTTTTTTTATTTTTATTGTTACTTTTCTATTTTCAACATGATCATGATTTCTTCTTAAAAAATAACAAACTAGTCAGTTTTTGAAGATTGATTTCTTTTTAAAAAATAACAAACTAGCGAGTTTTTGAACCTTTTTTTCTTGTCATTTCTTCATTTCAAAATAGAAGATATCTTTTTTCGGTTATTTCGTAGAGTTGTTTAATTTTGAATGTTTCTCATAAAATTATGTAAGATACATAAATGTAAGATTAAAGAACATTTTTTTTCGTAATTTCGTAGAATAGTTAATTTTGTATGTATGTTTCACATAGAATTTGTAAAATAAGAAAACTCATTGGCTTCTTTAATACAGGTAAACCTAGTAAAGGAGACAAGGCCATAATGAACCAGCTATGTGGACAGTGTACAATAAAGATTTACTTATTTATTTAAAAATTGTATAAAATTGCACATCAACTTTATTATAGTATTTCGACTTATTTAAGTGTTTCGAAGAGCAACCGCCTGTGTTTCATTATGAAGTCCGAAGCCTGTGGTCTGTCAAACGCTTGTATTTAGAATTTCAGCGGAGACAGACCAGTCTCAGTGAAGGACGTCTAAATTCCGCCTTCACTGTTACTTTGTAATAGCAACGAT
Organism: Papilio glaucus; assembly: GCA_000931545.1. Lineage (NCBI taxonomy): Eukaryota > Metazoa > Arthropoda > Insecta > Lepidoptera > Papilionidae > Papilio > Papilio glaucus. The sequence goes on along the minus strand of JWHW01028852.1, from coordinate 241,342 downwards.
GACGTGAAAAGAATATTTATTGCATAGACCATCAAAATTATTTATAACTAGCTGTTGCTCGCGACTTCGTCCGCGTGGAATCAAATAAAACATATGAATTACTTCGCAGAATAAAAGCTTATAATCGTATTTTTTACATTAATTGTTTTTATCTGTAAAGATGTTAGATATTTTACTGCTTTCGGC
>JWHW01028852.1:213234-240876 GCA_000931545.1 Papilio glaucus | reverse complement strand
GCTGGAGTAATATCTTCTTTCAAATTGTATTCATTTCCTGTTCGTATATTAAGGTCTTGATTACATGCAATACTTTTGTCGGGCCTTATTAACTGATTTTGCGGTTCTGCTATGTCAGGTTCAATAGCGGGAGGTGAAGATATTCTAGGAACAGAGCCATTTTTAATATCTGGTATATGAAAAACATCATCATCAATATCTGACGTTGCACTTGCAGGAGGCGATGGCAATGTGTGGCGATGGAATGTAACGCTTTTTGCAAATTTTGAATGTCGTGCTGCATATCCCTCTATAGTCGGTGCCCGAATTAACTTTCTGAGTTCATTGCTTCTTTCGGGGCTTTGTACTGGTGTAACGTCTTCTGATAATTTTTTCAATATTGATTTAAGTGTTCTTCTTTCTAATGTCTCATTTGAGCCATGACTTCCTGACAAATCTGTCGATTTTCTTTTAAATTTTCTTTTGTACATCGTACTTCCTTCGGAGTGACTTCTCGTCAGTGTATCACACAGTAAATCTTCTGTAGAGCTAGCACAGTCTAAACTTGAACTTCTAAACTTAACGACCTTTTCTAGTTCTGCAAGTTTTTGTCTTTCATTCAAAATTTTTAATTTTTTGACAAAAGGAAGCCCACCGTATTCAGGGGATAGATCATCTATTGACTTATATTTTTTGGCTTTCGGTAATAGCATTGTCCCTGCTGTGATCGTTGGTCTAATTATATCACTTGCTTTTGTAATGTTGTATTTATTTGGAGATGTTGACAATAACTCTACTTTTTTTTCTTGGACGGGTTCTAAAGGGCCTGTTAAGCAAATCTTAGGTTTATCGTGTTTAACATTATCACTATCAATTTTAATATTATTATTGTCAATCTTAACAAGCTCCGCTGTAGATACAATCGGTACTCTGATATTCACTGATGTTTCTAGCTTACTGCTTTCGGTATTTTCCGTAATTATGTCTTTCGGTAAGTCGAAAACCGGCTTCTTTTCTTCTATGCTAGATTTACTTTGACTTTTAGAATCTCCTAATATAGCAGCTTTTTTAAGTTTTGTCCAGGGCTTCTTGGTCTCTTTTTTAGTTTGCTCCTTAATTTCTGTAGCTCGAATAGGTGAGACTTCAGCGGCAGTTTTTTCACATTGTTTGTTTTTGTCTATTGAGCTTGTATCAGTTTCTTTGGAACTATTACCTTGAAGTATCTTTAATCTATCACGAAATGTAGAGCTTACGGCTTTAGCTGGCGACTTAATTTTACTTACAACTGAGTAGGGTATAGAAATAAGGTTACTTTCAGTTTTAGGTGTTGGTTCCACAACTGCAGCCGGTTTTTCTACTAAATCTTTCACTAAAGGTTGAGAAACGGCTGTGCCATCACTTTCTACCTGAAGAATTTTGTCTCTGAAGCTTACTTTCGTACGTGAGGTACCATCACTCGAGCCTGAAGAATTTTTTCTTGACATTTTTGCTGTAGGACTGTGCAGTCTACCCGGTGAACTGGATTCTGAACCTTTTCTAATAGGACTTAAGGTTTTAACTGTAGGACTTAAAGGACTTTTAACAGAACTGGGACTAATCGTTTCTGAGCTCGATTGTTGGTTACTATTGGTTGGCGTTAATTGATTTTTCTCTTTTTCTTCTTTAGCTTTCAGTAATAGCAAACGTTGCAAAAGTGGAAGCCCTGCGCCAATAACTTCAGGTTCTCCATCAGGAGCACAGCTGGTTGATGGAGTTGGCTGTGGCGTAGATATTGATGCTACCGACGATGTCGAATTTCTCTGCTTAGAGACTTTTTCTTCGCGGTCCTAGAAAAAGAAAATACATTCATGTATGGTTTTAATTCGAGTGTTATCAAAAATATATTCGTCTATAAATATTAATATTTGTCATAGAATGTCATGTTACTCACTTGTTTTTCTTTTAATAATTTTAATCGTGACAATAAAGGTAATCCAGCTCCAATTGGTGATATGCATTTTTCGCTGGTTTTACTACATAATGTTTCACCGTTATTATGCTGTCAAACATAATTATAAAAATAATTATTTATTTCAGAAAGGTTTTGACTTTTTTTATAAAATAATTTTTGAGGAATATTGTAAAGAGTTTAATGGTACAACAGCAGATAAAACGTATTTAAATTTATACAATGTACATTTTAATCGTAGATCTTAATATTGTCTTTCCACACACTCATCCGTCTCACAAAAATTCGGATATTGCTATTGGAAGTAAAACTGCGATTAGGAAAAGATTTTATTGAGGGTGATGCGCAGTTTTTGGACTAACCTCCTGATTATGTGCCTGTGAGTCGTCACTCTCAACTCGAGGCATCCTCCTCAGTATCTTGGCGTCGGTCGTCCGCTCTGAACTCGATAACGACTGAAGCTCCATCGACTCTCCTGATCGCCGACCTACCCGGGATCTACTTCTTATTGCATTTCGTATACCCTGTAATAAATTAACTAATGTGTTGACGGCTTCACGCTACAATTTACATATTGTTGTTTCTTATTGTTAATTATAACGGCTTTAATTATCTTATTCTCTGATCACATTTTGAGCAAAAATATATAATTTAGGAAAACGTTTGGTAACAGTAGTTAAAATTTCAGTAATAATTAGTAAAGAATTTTAATTAATCCAGTATTAATTATATCTATACATATATTTTGATATCTATACATATAATATAAATGTAACTGATCGCTGTCTGTACATGGAAGATATTTGAGAAAAACTATTATTGGGGGCCGTCATAAACGCAATAAAACCCAAAACAATTATTATTAGAATTTTTGTCTGTTTGTCTCTGCGTTTGTTGCCGCTAATCTCAGAAGGCTTTATCGATTTGGGTGCGGTTTTCACTAATGTATTGTGGTAAGCTTCACTTAACATTTAGTGTTTGTTTTATCTCAATCGGTTTGTAAATAAAAAAGTTATATCCATTTAAAAAACCATGTCAAACATTTGCCGTAAAGACTGTAGCCAGAACCTATATAGTATGGACTACCGTCACATTTTAAACAATCATATGTGATTTTTAAACTGTGCTACGGGCACACTGTGTCGACCGGGACCATACATACGCGGGAAAAGGACAGGGAGATGATGATAAGGTTACGATAGTATTAAGTAGGTAATATCATTTCGTTTATGTAAAATTGCAGGGCTTGTGAAACCGCGGGGCACAGCTAGTAAAGAAAATAAATGTAAGAAACAATAAAAGAAAGATCTTAGCGTACCTTAACATCGGTTCTCAATTTATGCACTATGCGTTTTGACGTACTGTCGTCACCAATTTTGTCAGGACTCGTTTCACCTGGAATAAATAAAAAGTGAGCATCTAAACTTTCATGGGGGTGTCTAGGTAACTGTTATGTAGTTTCCATTTTGAAATAAAAACATTTATTGGTTTTCGTTACTATTTATACATTTTTAATTTAGTATAGCATATTATACATGGTTTGTTCTGTTGAATTATTGTTATTTAAAATTTTAGTTTTCTATAACAGTCATACTATATCGAGTAAATTATTATATATCACGATATTTAGTAAAAAAAAAAACAAAAACAGGGGTTATAACGTTTCAATTTTAGCGTATATATGCACATAAAATAATTATATTTTGAGGCTTTAAGTACTTTGATTAAAATTCTTTTTATTTCAGGAGTTTAAGTTATTTGCAGTAAATTGGCGCTATTAGAGGTTATGTTTTATTGTCAAGAAGAGTTTACCTTTTCCTTTATGTCGAGACATATTCTTTGCTTCCTGTAAACGTTTTCTACCGAGAGTTTGGAGTATATCTTGCGCTTCTGGGTAATCCTTCATAGCAGCTAAGACATCTTCCCGTGACAAGGAGAATAATTCAGAATATCCCACGGAACGAACATCTGCAGTTCGTCTGCGAATTCAAATATGCTCTTATAACTTGTAATATTAGGTTAATTGGTGGAGTAACAATAGAGTTTATTAAAATAAATACGTATTTATGACCATATTATTATCCTGTAAGGGTCAAAGTAAGATAATTTAAAAGTAGTTAACTGTATTCTGAAGTGTCGATTGTGAATGCGATCCCATAAGGGATTCGATCTCATTTATGACCTGGGATTTTAAGATTTGAATGCACTAATATAAAACGCGAATTTGGTTAAATAAAGAAAAGATAACATATTTGCAAATTGTATAACTTTACTGAGACGAGTAAAAACTTCAGAGAGAACGTAATTTAATGCACAGATGGGTGTGAATGATTGATGGACATTAAACAATGCTTTTTGCGTAGGCGATTACTTCAAACTGTGTCATAAATGCCTATACATTATGTGTTTTAAATTACTATTTTCTTAAACGTCCATTTCATTCATGAAGGGCTTGTTGGGAATGTTTTTTTTATTGTTTTATCAGGTTATTATTTCCTAACGTATATATTTTTAAACTTTCCTATTATTATATCGGTAATAATTTACGTTCTTTAAAACATTTTAAATTTGATGTATTTTGTTTTACCTTTTTATTCTTTATAATAAAAGAGACTTACTTGTTAAGCCCGTCAAGATTCAAAATACCAATTTCTCCGAAGAAATCTCCAGCTTTCATAGTTGTCAAAACATGACCTGTTTCTGATATAACTTCCAAAATACCATCTGCTATGATGAACATTTCTCGAGCTACTTCGCCTGTGGACAACATATATATATATATACATTACAATTCTTCGTCCATCAGATTTGAGAAGCCCAATGTTGGAAATATAACCTCTTTTAGAGGAGTTTCGTACGATTGCACCACCGAGCTTTGCACCTACCATTCGCGTTTACAATACTGAAATGTCTACGCATTTTCTTTTAATGTATCGTGGGTAGAGATTAGTGGTGTAGGACGAAATAGTAGGACCCAAAACAATATATTTTGTTCGAGTTTAATAATTGAAGCTGATGTACATTAACAATTAATTATTTAACATTTAATTACTGGTCAAAGAAGAATCTAGATATTCTTTATATTCTTCAGTTTAAAATTTTGTTAAAATAAATTCAACATGATAATATTACTATACTAATTTTTCAGAATGTCTCTGCTACTTTGTTTCGTGAAATCTGCCCAGAACCGGCGTATATCTTTGTTTGGAAATAGCCTATTACTCTCTGATGTACATCGTCTATTACCTTTTCGACATATCGAATCTCCCGGTGTGAAAATGTATGCTTTCATCTTCAGGACGAGATCATGTAGAAATTCTGGTTGACATTCTTGAAATATCGTGACCTAAGAAAATAGTTAATGCTTGTTAGTCAAGTAATCTTATGAGGGCTATCAGTTCGGTATAAAGCATTACCTATACGAATACGTTGTATTCCATTATTTTTGATGTGAATTAATTGTTAACGCGCGAAAAGCTCGTTAAACATAATAAAAATGAACTTTAAATTATTTAATTCGTTCTTTAATTCATCATTTAGAAATTAAAACGTTACTTTTCTCCTTTTATCTGGCGTAATTAGAATCGCCATTCGATATATGTGAATTTACCTTTTTGAGAACGCTCAGATTTACATGTAATGCGAGTTCTGTTTTCAATTTATCGGGCAGCAGGCCTAAGGCAGTGTTGATGTCCCCGCCGCCCTGAATACGACCTCGAGACCAAGAGTAGTCGTACCATCGTAGAACGCGACGCTTCATACCACCTGGTACCTAAAACAATAAGAAATTGTTAAGTAAATTTAAACAGCGGTAGAGCCAGCCAGCTGTTTTTCGATTTAGGAGGTATCACTTTACTGAATACAGGCGTGACTCATTGTCCAAGGTGAACGCGGTAGCGGTGCGTCGCGACACGAAAATATCAAGTAGTCGTTGTGTGTTTGTGACCTACATACGTTGCCGTCATAGTCAGTCGCGCGTAAAGTATTGGTCGCGGCGCGATCGAACCAACCATGTTGTTGTTGTTGAGAAAAGTCGCTCTAAATTAATAAAATGCAGAACACACACACAGAACTAGATTATCATAATATTTACCTTATGATGTCTCATGTAGGTTTTAGCTCCATCAAGCAATCTCTCAAATTCCAATCTATTGGCGTTACGGTTGGTTATAACATTTCCCACTTGGCCCACTATGGTGGCGAAAATGAATACCCCGATCAAATAGCTGACGATAGTAAAAATATATCTGTGGAATAAACATTTGTTTTACACTAATATTCTATTAAATAAGGTAGGTCTTCAAGTATAACTAGTGCTTTTGAAATTTTCTGTGTAAAGTAATACTTTAGGTTCAGGTTTTTGGAATGAAGCATGCGATTGCTTTTTAAAGACTGTGTTTTATTATAGTTATGTATGAATAAGTTACTTCAGTAAATTTTAGCACGGTATTTCATGTATGTATGAAAAATTGTATGGCTTTTCTTGAAAATACATTGATCGTGTTTGGTTAAATTTTGACAATTTTTTTAAAATTAATTTCGATGATATTAGTTTTTTTCTAACACAAGACTGTTGGTTTGGCTAAGTTTTTGTAGAGACACTGTGATTTTCAAATATCAGATATAATATATTACTGTCAATATCCAGTCATTATGAAACATGTTTTATCTATTTACATAAAATGCCATTAATTAGTACAAGATAGATAAAGAAGATTTTGTAAGAAGTATTAAAAGAAGAAATGAAATTAAGATTCAGAATTTTCAATAATATTTCTCAAATAAAATTATTATTTATAGAGAGGTTGAAATGATATACATATTTATTTTTATATGTGTATCTACATTTCTCAAGTTCCCTGTTAGTATACGACAAAATGACTACATACTTACATATTAGTTAGCACACGGATAAAATCATACTTATTTTGAATTTTTACGGAGAGGGTGTAAGTAAAAATATATAATAACATTAGAAAATTAAGAGATTTAGTGTTTTGTAAATTAAAATAAATATCAACAATATTTAACTCAAAATAAAAAATAATACTTCATTACTTACTTACTTCATACATTATTAAGCATCTACATTAACTTAAAAACAAAAAGGGTGCAAAGTTTTCGAACAGTTGCAAAAAGTACAAAACACTCCAAAATTAATGAACGTATAATAAGCGATAAATACAAAATGGCGGTTTCAATCAGTGAAGGCTGTTCGAAAACTTTAAAAAAACTCCTCGTCGACCGATGTCGATGAGAGATTTTAAAAAAAACGAAACAAATAAAAACCAGTTTCATGACAATAGAACTATTTTAGTCACATCAATTGTCGTTACCCGAATTTCGCTGCAATGCGAACAGCCTCCAAATTTCTGCCGCCGCCATTTTAATTTAACAAACTCCACTCCGGCTGTTTCCCGCCAACGACAGCTCATTGATAATTATATAATTTTATGTCAAAAATAAAGTGTTATTTTACAAAATAGGTGTTTTAAAATAATCGGTTACGTTAAATTATGTTTACATTTTTAATGTGTAAACTGACTGACTGAAACTATTAAATTTGTTTCTCCTGTATAAACAGCCGGTGGGTTATTTTTAAATTTAAATAAATGTAATGTGGAAAACCTTACAAACACGGAAACTGCTTACGAGTGGTCATATCAAGTCGTGTTAATTTAGAAAAGAACCTAACAAGTTCTTTTAACAGAAACAACACCCTTAATGTTAAAATATATCATTTCTTACACATTATGCTCTAGTTAGTAATTTATTCAAGAAATACCTTACTACAATGATGCTAAATGACTTTATGAGAACTAGAGTGATACGTACGCTTGCCTTTATTAAATGGTTTTGAAAAGTTTGAAGGAACAGGTAGAAACATAATTGTTCATTTATCATATAATCTAAATATTTGATCTATGATTACTTGTTATTAAAGTTTCGATTATTTTCGTCTACACGTCAGTTGGCAATTTTTAGTGGCTTTTTAGGCTATATTTTACTATGGTTTTCCTCCAATCCCTAGAGATCAATTCCAATAGCATTTATAGTTTGTTTAAATCTTATTTTTTATTTAAGATATCGTATTTATAAATTTATATAGTACGAAATATGAACGATGTTTTCATTAATTCAAAAATATAAAATTAACTGTTAAGGCGCCTGTAGGCAAAGATGTTTTCGGCGCCACTGACGACAAAAAAAAGTCACCGATCCTCTTGATCAGTCGCACTTATAACACTCACTACCCAATGTGCGTTGATGGATTTTTGGCGCCCTAAATTTCTGCGCTGCAAGGCACTTTGCCTTAGAGTTAATCCGCCCCTGCTCTCCTCATGTTTACAAAGTGAACTTGACAATTATTAGTCGCATTTCTTTAAGCCAGCATTACCTTGTTCTGATTTAAACTATATTAAAACGTTTTCCCATCGGTGGGGTCAAGCCTTCACCCAAAATAGGGTCAAGCTCGAAATGACAATCCTGGATCCGCCCCTGATTTGTGTGTTTAGTCAATCAGATTGAGAGCTTATAATCCATTTGCAGTGTAGTAAATTATTCATTGAGTGTCGTATAAATGACTTAACGTAAAAAACGAAATGGACAAACATGGTGAGTTTCTCCTAATAAACGGTTTTATAGATATTTTGTACATAAGACGGTTAGGTAATAACCTAAAATCTGTTAGGTTAGCGATTTAGCAGCTACTTCGAACAGGCATCACGAAGTCCCTTGTCAGCGTTGTTTGCGAAAACCGTGGGGTTGAAGCCTGGTAAAGCATGCCTTTACTAGATTCCCTAGGATAGACTTGAGTATGATTTAGGTTAGATTTGAGTTTTTAGACGCCATGTCTAAAGTAATACAGCCACTCAACGTCGTTATTAGTGCAAAATAAATTCTATTAAATGTGATCAGCATAAAACTTCCTTTAGTGTGTGAAGAAACAAAGAAATAAATGAGGTTCAAGAAAATTTATTAAATGTGCCTTCTTCCGAAAGCTGAGTGATCTAGTAAAAGGTGTAAAAAAAGTGCGAGCTAGATGATAAAAGTTTACTACGAAGAAGTCTTTACTGGGTGACATATGTGCCGATGAATACATCGTCTACTCAATTCTTGCAACTGAGTTGCTTCGCTTTCAGTGGGTTATATGCGACTCTACTTAAAACCCTTCGGTGATTCGAAGATAACCACCTGTAATTTCCCCCTAATTTTTCTAATAGTAATGAATATATTCACGGATGATGTAGCATTTTTTAAATCGGTCCAGTAGTTTTTAAGTTTTTTCGTTACAATCATACAAATCTTTCCTCTTTATAATATTATTTTTAGTGTCGATGTAAATTGGTGATAAAAATTGGTCTCAGATCTTGGTTGTCTCGTTTATGTCTAACTACTATTTTAGTTTAGTCCTAGGCCTAGGAGCTTCTCATCGCAATTTATTATCATAATTTAGTTAATGTTAGTGTGATTACTACACTGTACTTGTAAGGTATTGTTACTGTTAAATTAATAAAGTTGAAAACTGAATTGGAATAGGATTTGACCAATCGTCCGCTGTTAAAGACGTACCCTCGGTTCGATCGGAACTGCAACAAGCGGGACTTGAGTCCGCGGCGCGGCAGAAATTTGGGACCTCCGTGCACGCTAGTACATACAACCTTTGCATTAAAATACTATTAAAGTAATTCAATGATGTTTTAAGGGTTTCGTCACACAGCGGTCGGCGACAAGACGCCAGCGTAGTTGTGATGTTCAAATTAATTTTAGTAAGACTTGAGTCGGAAGATGTCACTTATGTCAAGTTCACGCGACGCGACTAGTGCGACGGCTCTGTGAATCTAACTAGTGTATAGTAACTATACCTTGTTTCACAGCAATATGGATTTTTTGTAAACAAAGGTTTTTACGTCAAAAGTAGAAAATTCCAAAATATTTTCAAAAAACAACTGCTTCTCATATTACCTTATAACGTTAGCTATTCATATAATACAATTTCACTTCACTTTAAGTCACGTTTTATATAAAATTCCGATGATAGAATAAAAATTGTAATGGCCATCAGTATGGTAAATGACGTTTGTTTGTTTATAAAAAAAACTATCTTGCTGTGAAACAAGGTACATCACAAATACGCTGGCGTGGCGGCGCTGTCCCGCTCCATCCGCTGTATGGCCAAACCTTAAGCACACATCACAATAACATTAAGCGTTAAACATAACTGACTCCATCGATTTTCGAAAATGCATTTTGATGTAGTTCCTAAGTGTAAATAGTTTAGGAACTACATTTGGTGTTAAGAAACCATTATAAAAATATTTCTCCTAAAATCGATGGACACCAAAAGTTTTGATTGTATACCCCTGACATATTTATTTGCAAACAAAGACACTTTCACTCAATTACAAATTTATTTGAATTGAGTGAAAGTGTCTTTGTTTGCAATTATTACAAATTTATTTGAATGGAAATTTGTAAAAATTCAAGTAGAAAAAGTCTTTGAATGTATTTAACAAATAATACATTAAAAATAATAATGGATATCAAAATTATAATTTTTAGAAAAGAAAATCGAGTGATTACATATTACTCCAGCTTTGTTTATTTATTTGATTGTTTGTTGAATGACCTTCACCTTTGGCTCTATCGAGTGACAACGCCTTTACTTATCAAAGTGAGGTCAGTTAAAGTCATTTGCGAAAATAAAACCCAACCCGTTACCCGCTATCATACTAACTGTCTATCTAAAAAAGGCAATTTAATCGGGATGCCGCAAGGAACTTAATGATCTTTCGTTTGGAATTTAAATGAAATAATTGTTCTGCGTCTTGCTCTTTTAATTTCGATTACAAAGCTATTTGTAATTATTGAGTATAATTGTTCCCAGTTCATTATGTTTTGTTTCTCTCGTCACAGAAATAAAATTAAAAGTTTTCTTAATATTTTTATACATTCATTAATTAATTCTACGCAATAAATATAAAAATATAACATCTACATAAAGTATTCAGAACAATCAATACTTACTCTGCGTTGGTCTCAGGCGTGGGTAGGTCACCTATAGTTGTTAAAGTGAGGGTAGACCAATAAAGCGAGCCGAGGTATTTTCTCGTTAATGTAGCATAGTCGCCTGGCCGATGAGGGTACACCCAATCGCCCTGCGGAAACTCCATAAGTTACGCTAACAGTGTTATTAAATCAAATATTCACATATTGTCTTGGTATCGAATTATAACCGTATTAAAAGATTGTGATTCAACCTGGCTTGGCTATGGTTAGACTGCTATTTCACACAGATCAGTTCCCGTAGCCTAATTATATAATATTTTATTTCCACAAATGTTTGTAAAATAATAGCAACAGTGAACATAAAATAAAAACACAAGGCGCGATAACAGTTCAAAAATAAATATTTTAAGAATAAAATACAAAATTGAATACAAGAGAAATAAATGAAAACAAATTCGTGGAAACTGTTTCAAATTCAAATAAGCACGTTGCTGTCGCATGTTGTTCACGCGAACCTATAAGATTTTCCCCTACCAAATATCGTCTAACGCGGCTTTTCTTTTCAGAAAGAACTTTTCAGTTTAATAAATAGCACCTGCACGGGTAAGTACGTTTGGTAGCAATCTAAATATCAAGACAATAAATAGGTCGTAAAAGACTTCTGACGTTTCCTACTGTTATGAAACAAATATTTTGTATCACTTATTTCTAATAACAGCTACGATATGCAATTCAAGACTAACCTCTAAAAAGTGTGTTTAGGTTTTTTTTTATAGCGTAAGGGGTAAACGAGCTGTAGGTCAAATAATATAAGTGATCACCGAGGGCCATGAACATCCGCAAGACTGGAAATAATACGTCACATATTTCTTGCCACATGTAAATTTATAATTTACTACGTACTAAATTATCTGCGTACATGGAACGGTAATGTGATACGCAAATGTGTATGAGCTATTCGCTCGTTTGAAATTATTTTACAACGCTACGTGCGAAATATAACAAAAAGGCGAACATAAAATTTACTGGTCTAAGCATAAGTTGTATGTATTTCTTCAAGAAAACTGCACGAGCATTTTTGAAGCAACATTTGTTATTCATATTACGTCTTGTGTTTTACAAGTGTAACAAAAGAACAGTTGGGTGTAAGAAAGGCGATAAATAACCTACAATTTGTTTTGAGTTGGAGTTTGAGTTGAGAGGTTTAATTATTATTGCATAAACTTTCGTTAGTTAAAATAAACTAGAAAATATAAATAAGGTAATTTGTGATCTTATATTTTCGGTTAAAAGTGAATCGCTGTTATTATTTATCTACTACAATTGAGTTAAAAGATATGATAAGTATCGTTTTAAATAAGTTTTCTTTTTACGAATTTTTCAACGGAAAGAAATCTTCTAATATATGTCCAGTGGACATTAAACTCTTATCATATTTGGTTCATAAATAGTTTTAAATAAGATTTATATTTATCTAAGAACTGTTGGCAGTTAAGATTTAACATTTAAATTCCAGCAAAGCGACTCAGTCCGCTCGAAGTGGTGGCATCCAATTTATTGATAGCTATCTTGTAGCGTTGTCTTAATAGACAATTTCGGTTCCCTGGTAGTCTATATTAGTCTACTTCTCGTAATATAAATCTATGTTTCCCGTATATTTCAATTTCAAGAGTCCTGTGGTCCTGATATCTGAATTTAACTCATTTTGAGAGATCACAAATTTGAAACATTGAAGAACGTTATAAAATATATGAGTTGTATGAACTAACTTTAGTTAAATATGAACTTTTACAATTCATAAGACTGACTATCTAAGTAGAGTGAAATAATTTAGTGATATCATCTTCTTTCGAATTATATCATATCTTTATATACTATGCATAACTTATGTACCCCTTGTGAACAACTTTTCCTAACTCATAACTAACAGCGACTTATAATGTATATGGGTGGTGGTGGTCATTTAATACCAAATGAAACACTTGCCTTCCGCGCTCAATCGAGACAAAAGACAAATATCTTGCAGACGTGACTTCTTGAAATAATAAAGAATATTGGAAAATTGAACACTGACCTGAAATCCTTCGGCTTCCGATAGCAAAAAATAGAAGCAACCGAACCAATGCGCGAGAATCAATAAGATATGTATCAAATTAATCACTCGCCAGAAGTTGGGATACACCGTCCGAGATTCCACCATATAGTAGCAACTGACAGCTCGGTACACCTTTAAAATAAATACATTCAAGTTTAACTATTTCATTTTTAATTATAATTCACATTCGTTTAACTAATACACTGAAAACATTTTCATTTCTTAGACGTGCGGCGCAAAATAATGATGTTTTAGATATTTCATACTACCGAATTACTTTTACAATAAAATTATTTTTGCACAGTAGTAATGAGCTTCTAAAAGTAGTGAATATTATCTTCACAATATTTAATTCATCTATCTAATTTAAATATTTTCCTGTGAAATTTTGATCTTTAAATTTGAAACTCATTGTTTTATAAAACTATATATTTTTTTATAAAGATTAAACTAGCGCTTCGCCACAATCCCACCTGATTTTAAGTGGTGACGTGGTCTAATGATGGTACGCACTAGTTTAGAAACAACATTTAGTTTAGAATACCTTTTCCGAACTCAAAACAGTTCGACGATATCATGTCATCTCACCTTCAAGAATCTGGGAAAGCGTATAATGGGATTCGTTCCGATTTTCAATTGAAGTAGATCCAGCGGAGTGAGTGCGGCAATATCCAACAAAAAGGACCTGGATGTGAGATAATGTTTCGCAAGCTTCTTTGAATCGTATACCTGAAAGTTAATACTCCGATAAAGTTTCACGTTTACCGAATTCGAAAGGAGCAATCAGAATTAATTCATATGTGAAATTGAAAATGGGTATTATTAACTAGGATAAGAATTATTGATATTTAAAGAATAGTGCAGATCAGTGCGAGACGGGCAGCGACCGCGAACTAATCCCAGTTTCCAAACACACCCTGAGGAAGGGCGACGAGCTCGAAAATTATAGGGACACACACCGAACTACACATGAGTTAAGGCCTTATTTAATTAGCTTATAAAAAATGTCTCACGAAAGTTTAAATAATTTTATGATACTTTTAAATATTTTTGTATGATTAAGACTGCACTTGACTTTATGGATAAATAGAATTATAGTATTTGTCATATTGGGATTTACTTTTGCAAAGCTGCATTGGCTTTTAGATCTTGGTATTTTTAGAAATCAATATTATTTAACAGAGTAAAGTTTGAGGTCATCGAGATGTAGACAATCGCGTTTCATACCAGTTTTACTGGCTTTTTGAATAGTGACGAAGTAAGAGGACGGGTAAACAAGCTGCGGGTTGCCTAACATTTAATGAGCACCTACGACCATGAACATCAGCAAAAGCGTTGCCCTTTAAGGAGGAGGAGTACGCTGTCTTCTCTATGGACCCTAAGTCGTATTTTGTCTCTTTTCTAGAATATAAATAAACTAGTGCTCGGCTGCAACCTAATCTTAAGTGGTGGCTAATAGTTAAAAGTCTGAAGGTAGTCAAATACCATAAGCCCCTGTTCCAAGTAACCGGTCCGCAGCTGAACAATGAGGTCCAGAGCAAAGACGATGTCTCCGATGCCGTCGCAAGTGAGCCAAAAGTGGTGACACAATATCTGTTTCGAAAATATAATTTTTTTACTAGCTTTTTACTAGGATTTGAGCATTATTTAACTGGATTTAAGATGATTCAAACACTTTATTTATATACATCACAATTAACTATACTGTGCTAGTAAATAATTTATTACTAGGTTGTCGACATTAAACCAATATCAATCATTTATTTATCATCAAATTTAACAATAGTAGCAGATGTATTGCTGGTCATAAGGACGAAGCAACGGTAGCAACAAGACAATAACATCTTCAAATAATAACAGTAAATGTTAAAGTGTATATTAATGAAATATTATTAATTACCAACTTCAATGTTTCATTTAAATGATAAGTGCTGTAGTCTTGTTTGTTAAATTATGAATAGAGGACAAAGGCTGTCTGAATGTTTCTCATAATTAATATAAAACCATTGTACCAGTATAATTGACTTCCATTTCGGTTTAAATATTTGTTATTTTCAAAAACTTTTTTTTCGTTTTTCTTTCATGTTTTGAATTTTTCTGTAATTTTCATTCATCTTTTTATATAACTTTTTCCTTATTCTTTCCTTGTATAAGGCCTCGTGGGAAATAAAGAGAGATGTCGTCACAAGAATATTCAAATATAAAATGCGCGTCTTTGTCGGCTTAGGATAAATGTTTGTTTGTTTATTTCTTACGACTAGCACACTCTTAGAGTAGTGTAGTCTGTGTTGCAGTCTTTGGAAAACACTGAACACAGAGCGCTGCTGTTGCGTTGTACTATTTAAATAGCTGCTCTTATAAAATTATATAAATAACCGTACCTGGAGTTCAGGAAAGCTCTGCCTGACGATAAGTGTCCACAAGTTGTAGAGCACGCAGAGCGTTATAACCCAAAGCCAGTAGAAGTAAAAATTCTCGTCTGGATTGACGACAGTTGGAGGTACGCGGACCTTGCGTCGCCTCTGTCGGTGAGTACTTCTGTGTTCACCAGTCGCACCTTCCGAGCCTGTGTCTTCTACCTGTAGAGAGTTAGAACGTTAAAATATTTTTGTTGTTAAAATAATATCTTAAAACTAACAGCCCTTGACAAATACGCTGGGTGTAACTCAGAATGATAAATTAGAAATAGCGTGGCAAAATACATATATCTTTAACCATACTGTTTGACTAAAATTGATAAAGATGTTTTTGCAATTTTTGTATTGATAGAGGTCACGGGGATAGTACACCGGGAAACCTATATCGATTAGTCTGGTGATATACGAAAGAAAGTACTTATGAGATAGATTCCCCGAACGTGATAAATGGAAACCTGTACTCTGCCTACCTTGCTTCTGTACGATAATATGTTATTATCAGTCATATTTCAAATCTGATACATTAATTGATAAAAGAATTTACTTTAGCTATAGCCTCCTTTACCAGGAATGGGTTGATAATCATACTGGGCATTTTACTACCTACGACTAAATATTAACTTACCGTTTCTTGTGTCTCCGGTATTTGTCGAGTGGAAAATCTCTTGAGGAAAGAATCTTCTCTCTTTAAAGTTGGCTTCTTGTGTATAGCAGAGCTTAGCTGCACAGTTGTCCGCAGTTTCATCCATCTCTGATTAGACTTTGTTCTGCATCAGAATAAGTAATTAAAACACGTACCAATATATTTTAAGAAATATTTGCTGAAGTTAATTGATATTGAGAAAAAGGCCTTAAGCAAAACTTTTCATGCGCCCAGAAGACTTTACACGATTTGTACGCAAGAAGTGATATTTGAATTAATTGGCAATTTAAAGTTTATTTGTAAAGAATAAAGCAAAAAGTAGATTTTCAATGAAAGGGTAGTGTTTTGAATTTTTATTACGTTGCAAATCACAGAAGATTTTATATGAAAAAAATAGAATATCTTGAAGGTTTCGTACGCTTTATTTCTGGCACATTAAATGAGGCTTGAATTTCACTTACGTGCAAAACAAATAAAAACTAACTGTTCATGCGACATCCCATTATTCATTCAAAATAAACAAAACATAATTCCATATATAAATAGTATATGAAAAGTATATTATTGTAGAGTAAGATTGGTGAGACTTCTAAAAATCACGTAGCTAAAAACTAAATGTACTAAACTGAATCTAAAGTATTCAGGAGAGTAAACACTAAGTTTAAAATTATCGAAATACGTCCAAATACAATAAAACAATTAAAAACATTGAAAAATAATTGAATACGAGATTCGATATTCCAAGTAAAGAAGAAAAGTACAGTCACTCCAAGATAAACTAGTACAGACACAATATTCACAAAAATAACACACAGTCAGTTACCATTCTCGAAGTCCTATACATAGACGAAGATATGAATAGCACATTAGTGGGAAATCATAAACATACAACGATATACACGTATAAATTTATCAAACAACATTCGACAACGATGAGGCTTTACCGTTGTCTCGGGTTGATCGAACCTTTTTATTTTCCTGAGTGCCTGGTAGTATGCCATAACAGCTTGGACGTGTCTCCATTTATGGCCTCGTTTGTCTGAGTCAGATCCGGGCCTCTCAGGGTCCTGGACGGACTTGCGTGAGCTTGACGAGCTCGATGCAATGATAGGTCGCCTATAAAGTGATGTACGGTGTTACTCGAAGCATGAAGTGTACAGTGTACAGGTGTCAAGTGGGAATTCTGCGAGGTTAAGAACTACACTTTGCTGAATAAATTAAATGTTTGGTTAATTTAAGAAAAGGAAACGGGAGAAAGGGTAAAATGTAAAAAAAATAAAATTAAAAATTATCAAATGAAAGTTAAGTTGTTAAACATTTTGTTTCAATCTGTCTAACTGCGAATAGGTGCAAAACAAGCAAGTTTATTACAATTTAAGAATCTGTGCGACCTATTCTAGTTTTCTGTATTTATTTTATTGAGCAAAGTTTTATTCTATAAACTCACAACGTTAATTTATTCACTTCTTCTAGACTTCACAAAAATAAAAACATGCGTTATAGTGGTTCACTAAATTCGTTCGCGGACGGTGCACTGTGTTTGTTTTAGGCATTTTAGTAATGTCTATTCGTTCAGCTGTGCAAAATTGCGGGAAACTAATTATTGCAATTAAATATACATTTGCAGATGAATTATCAACTATTATAGATTCAGAAACCGTGTTAATTTCACTAAGTCTTTTAATATGGCTTGCATATCAGAAATCAACAAATTTGCTCTAAAAATCTTGTGTGAATGCGGTATCCATATTAAGCAGTGAATTTTGCATATACTTTATTAGCATATTGTTTTTCAGGGCCGTGCTCAGCGACAGGGTCGTAGCTAAGCTTGTCCGAAGCTATGTGTGCCAATTTTAAGCCACTTACATATCGTCTGGTCGAGCGTTAGGTGTGAATGATGACAACTTGCTCATCAACCTATTTGGATTTGGAAAAGGTTGGCTTAATTACGTTCCTGATTATTATAATAATACTAAAACGGAACTTCTTATAGTATCTATCGATTTAGTTAGTAACGTTCTCGCTAAGCATTATGAAAACCATGCAAAGCGGACAGAAGGGCTGCCCTAAGGGGTATATAATCTAATAACGTAACTGACATTGCTCTAATATGACATCATTTGAAATTTATTAAGTAAAAGCCTGAGGGTTCTTGATTGCTTGGAGCAGACAGCTTCGCTTGATAAGATATTGTCCGTTTGGAAATTTAGTGAGAATAGAGAACTATTCAAATATCTATGTTAAAAATAATAATATCTATGTTCTACTAACAACGATTTTATTATTGATCGACATCATATTAGCGCTGGTATTATATAAAACAAATAATTTAGTGAAGTTATTAGTGGACCTATATCGGGTGTTTTTGTAATAATACAGACGTAATGATGAAACATAATATCGTTACTTTATCTGGTGATATTAAATTGCTTTGTTAAAAATAGGTATAAAGAAATTCTTTTCTTTGTTCATTATTAACCATTATTAATTTAAGTTTGTTTTTTAACACCTATAACAATGAAATCATTTAGAATGTTAGAATGCTATCAGCTTCTAAGTGCAGGTTTAGTTGTATGAGCAAACTATCATTAGTCTTATTAAGTGGTAGATCCGAAGACAAGTGAAGTTATCACAATAACCACATGTACGTATATTTTGTCTCAGAGTGTACAAGCAATAGCTTTCAAATTCTTATTAGAATTGCATTGGCATCACATCACTAAAGTTTTCATGTTCAGGATACGTTGCTTGGATGGAAGGAATGAAACGAGTGGCCCATGGCAAGTGAACACCCATCACCATCCTGTATGGCGATCTTTGGGAGTTCTGTATTCAGCAGTGGACGCCGTTTCGTCGATTATAATAATGATGTCAGTTGAATTGTTATGAGTACTACTTATTACTAGAAATGAAAGTCGTGATTGTCTCGAAGCAAAGATCATCACAATTGTTTTTGGTAAGTAATTTTAAATGAGTATTTGTTTCACCTGGGCATGCTTTTTCATTATATCCAAATTATTTAACTTACTGGTGCAAATCTTGTATGTGCGAATTTGGTGATTGTCAGTCATTGATTTGAACCTACATGTGTTCTATGTACATGTGTATTGTGCGTGTATAGTTTTTAGTTAAGTGCATCAACTTCTGTCAGTATACACACCTTTGTCAGTTAAGTATTCTTTGTAACTAAAATATCACCACCTGAAACACCTCTACTGATTGAGTGTCATGAATATCAATAATTTGTTTGATAATTATGTAAAACTATTTTTTTTAATCTTCGAAGGGGCTGAACAACGCTAGATTATTTTTGATCCCGACTACCCAGCGACATCCACAACGAAAAGAAAAGCTACTGATGGGTTGCTTGAATAGAAAAGTATGGAAGAAAGGGCAATAAGCTATTTATTCTAAGATAAAGGTACCACAGTTATCAGTTTCCTGATTGTCATAGGCCTTTACTTTTTATCCCAGGAAGGAAAAAGGGATCGACCCTGTGTGACCTTCGTCATGTATTCGCAATATTTCCCTACTCCACAGTGAGCTCAATCGTGCAGTAGTAGTAGTGCTCAGTAGAATTTGGCGACTTTATAAGAATTTGATTTTATTTGCGTTATCTATTTTAATTTATTTTTCAAATAGGGAAGCAAACGCGTTATGTGTGGGACTAGTGCTATCTATAAAGATTTTGCAGTTCTATTGCTAACCCAAATGTAAGAAAAAAATTTGAGAGGATGAGTAAGTCATTTCGCGCAAGTTCCTCTCGTATAATGGATGTTCATGGGCGGCGGTGATATTGTTTCGTTGTATTAATTTTGGTTGTATTTGTTAGTTCCTTTTAATTTGAATATTTGAGTCTGATACGCGGACAGTGCAAATTAATGCTATATGCATCGAGGGCGTACAAATAATTTACATGTATTGACGACCTTTATGTCTGGATGACTTCAAGGCCACGGAGTGTCCTACAATCCAAGAATAAAACGATCGATACACTTGGAAGACCAAAGGCCCGCGGGTTATAGGTTAATCAAATTGTCTGTTTTGTTATTATATTTGTTATAAGTTTTTGATGTAAAACAACTGAAATTGAGGATGAATGGTGAATATTTAATATAGTATAGTTTGTATAGGTGTTTTGTATTAATTGAATTTAATATCAAAACAATAAGGAGATAAATAACCTAAATGTTTCTTTGCTTCTCTAAAACTTCTCTAACCGCTTTAGATGAAATTTGGTATGGGAAATCGGATATGGAAAAACGCGTTTTCTGATGCATGTTCAACATGCCTCACAAACTAGCTTATTTGAATTAAGAACAGTTTCGACAAACTTTTTTCATTTACTTTTCTTGTATTCAATTTTGAATTTTATTGTTAAGATACAAGAGTTTAGTTTTGTTGATTATTAATTTATTTTTGAATCTTCGAGTCCTTATGACTGCTTGTTGTATTTAAAATAAGCTAATTGATTTGAAATGGCGGTTAACGCTTGAATGAAAATTGACAAGCCGTTCAGAAACCGGACGTGAGACTATTGACAAGAGACAAATTGTGTAGCGCAATTAACATAATAATCATGAAAATTATCTATAATTCGTAAGTTTTAACCTAGCATTAGAACTCTCGTGAACTATCGCCTAGCATAAGTCTTAAGTTACTTAAAATAATGTATGCAGGCTTAGTTTAAACTCGTTTAATTTTTAATGTCGTTTCGTAACAGAAGTAAAAATACTAATTTACATAGTATTTTTAGAAAACAAATATTAGATTCAAAGTTAATTTATAAATTATTTTAGGAGCTATCTCTAAATTAACTCCACAGCTAGTCTGCCGCAAAACAACTCATCAGCGCTGATTTACATGAATTTATTTAACACGTTTTAATAATATATAGTTACTTATAACTTTAAATAAACGCTAAATCACTGACGTTATTTCTAGACGCTAGACTGTGAATGTTGTGAAGCCATACGAGTGTTATTACTGGACGTGTCAATGTCAACTTCAGAGAAATACTTCTACTTATAATATTTATATGAATACGTCACTCAATATTATATACTTATGTTTGTGTAAGGAACATGATATAGGTATTTATAATATTAATAACAATATAATTAATCAGCCTTTTTTGGTATGTTTCCCCACTGCAGGGACACAGGCCTCCTCTCCGAGAGAGAGGATAGGGGCCGTAATCCACCACGTTGTCCAGTGCGGGTTGTTGGATGTCACATGTGATCAAATTTGGTGGTTCTAAGACATGCCGGTTTCCTCACGATGTTTTCCTTCAACATTTTGGAACAGTGGTGATGAAATAAATTACACTAAGTAAAGTGCCTACCTGGGTTCGAACCCGCGACCTACAGTACATAAATTTGGGACCTAAACCACTGGGCCACCACTGCTCATTTATAATTTTATTAAGTAGTAATATATAATAGATAAGTAAGTGGTAGTATTGGCAGGGGACGCCCTAATGGAATTTATTTCGATCAGATTAATGTCTTATTAAAATAGGGCGATATAAGGTACCCGTAATCAACGAGCATGTATGCAAAGATATGAATGTAGAAGAAGCGAGAGTGGTGTGCCAGGATCGTGACAAACAAATTATTATTATTATTTATTAGATAATATTCAATATTTTTAACAAGCTTATTGGCTTGACTTTAATGTGTGTATGTATTTATCAATTTAACGAAATTATTGTACTTTTACCGAATTCAAGATGTCTAATAAGCATCAAAACTCGCTTACTCATTAAGTAACGATGACAATTCAATCATCATAACTTTCTTCACGCCCTGATCGGCAGCGAACCAGAAAAATATTTAATTAATTTTAAGATCTAGTAGAACGCCACCTTATTTAAAATTGAAAATTTTAAACTAAGGTGTTAAGCCTTATGCACGTATATGCTTTAAACTTGGATCTTTGGCTATTTTTAGTTTCAATCTACAATTGTTAATGGTTTCCTATTGTATTCCTAAGTGATATTAGTTCCCCATTACTTTAAAGAACTTAATTTACGTAGACCATCCACTGTTTTTAATAATATATTTTGTATTTCATTATGAGTGATTAAACAAATGTTCACTACATAATAATATAACAACGTTTTTTTTATAGAATAAGGTGGCAAACGAGCAAGCGGATCACCTGATGTTAAGTGAACGCTATACATAAACATCCGCAACAAGCAAATGTTTTGCAGATGCGTTGCCTACCTTTAATGGACAAAGGACGGCATAGACAGAAATAAGGATATTTCCTTTGTGCTCCAATGCTTTTCCCGTTTCCATTCTATCCTTATGAGGAAAGGGTGGGGAGGGAAAGAGGACTGAAATTAGGACTCCGGCACCTCACTCATCAGACGAAACACAGAATACTTCTACTTCACGCTTGTCTTCCGTGACATTTCACCGGTTGAGCCGGCCCATTCGTGCAACCAAGGTTGTTGCGGTCTCTGCCACAACACTCTGGTTATTATGCGTGGGTAAATATTCAAATATGTTAAGAGTCTGGCAACATTGTGTTTGTTTTTGTCTAAGTATACGATTTGCTTACCGTTGTCCTGGACTTTTGCTTTCGCTACTCGCATCTTTACTGGAGTCGTCATCTTCTTCCCTGGATGTGGCGGCTGAGAGTGCTCTCGAGGAACAGGCTTGTACTTCACTGATCTCGTTATCTTCGCCTTCTGATGTTCGATTCGTGCCCTCTTCGGCCTGGGTAAAATAAATTATGTGTTAATTAAAACAAATTTACAGCAAAGTTTTTTTTGGAAAATAGTGTAACCAAGACCAAGAAAATGTTTTTTCATTTAACGAAGGGACAAGAAAAAAAGGACGTTCATGTTATAGAAACATATATAACGTACATCTTTCTACGTAAATATATGTCCGCTTTTATAAAATATATCTAAAAATAGAAACATCAAGCACAAATTCCTAAGCAAGAACACTATATGTAATGCGATACAGCGATTACGTCACACAAATATAGTTGAAACATAAGATAGGATGTATTTAATAGAAGATTAAAGTACTACGTCACTAGGTCTTATGTGCGACACACACAACATCCGCAATTCGACACACACAACATTCACAATTCGTCACACACAACATTACAATCGGACACACATAACATCCACAATCCGACACACATAACATCCATAAACTGACATACACAACATCCACAATCCGGCACACACCCGCAATCCACCATACACCAAAGTTTTTCGCATGCATTGCCAGCCAAAAATGAGAGAAGCAACGGATGGGTGGGAACGGATCACTGCATCGGTACGTTTCGTTGGAGATCTCTGGACCCCTCCTCTTGCACCCGAAAAAATACACCGAAGGTAGTAGGTAAAATCCCACATAATACTTTCTTTCCTATAGAGGAAATTACCCTGGGGAGCCAAAACAAAAAAGAGGCCGGTAGCAACAAAATGTAGACTTACACCCGTGAGGTAGTTGTATTTTCCCTGGTGGAGGAAACCATTTGGCGATGTCATTCAACTATATAAATTTAAATCTTGAGGCGCTTAATCTATCTCGCTTATACACCTGAAGTATGGGTTAGTACCAGAGATGAATTGACAAACCGCTTTAAGGCCAGGAGGAAATATCGTCTTAGAGATTATTTAAACATAGAATAGATAAAAGTGGTAAGTTTTTGTTGCCTTTGCCGCTTCATGCTCCTCGGCAAATTCTCCACGAGTTAACCCTTTTCAATTTTATCAGTGGATACGTCTGAGTTGTTTGTTGTTAGTCTTTGTTTGTTTTAGATAAATAAGGTAATTTAAAAGTAAAACAATTAGAGAGTTGGCAACATTTACGAATAATATAAATTATTCGAATTCGAAAATCAAAATGTATTCGTAACTTGTTTGCGATAAATATTCTATTTGTGAACAATTGTTTCGATCTGGTTCCGAGCTTGTTAGTGGTTTAGTTGACAACGACGAGGGAACATAAATTATCGATGATCAGTAAAAAATTACATATTCAATAAATATAATTATTTTAATATTAAATTTTATTATTGCATGCGGGAAATTAATTATTAATTAAATGTATCAGAAAAAATATATTAGTTTTAAAACTAGAAAAGCATGACTACGTACAGTACGAGTATATATTGTTATTGAAACTTGCATCTAGATGGCGATTTTCTCAATCTAAAAAAACTATCGCAAATCCTGAAGATCCTAGTAAGTATAATAGAACAAACTATTATTGCAATGTTATCGATCCGTGATAAGTGTGCGGTTTAAATTAATCCCACGTTTTGAAGGGGTTCAAAATCTCGATCAACAAATGCAATGTTGATGAGAAAACATGTACTATTTCCAATTTATTTTTTAATTTTGTATAATGCCATAGGACTTTTCCATGCCTAAGTTTAAACCTTATAGATATGTATACTAACTGGAGGGATCTAAATAATGTTATTTTGTGTAGGATTGATTTTGAAACCTTAACAAAAGCTATGAATGAAAGAAACAACGAACTATGCTAATAATTCATTTATTAAATTACATAAATACTATATAATCTCATTCAATCAAATCGATAGAAGCAAAAGTGTATCTATAATACTATGTAATAATACATTTTAATCATGAACCTTTCAAATACTAGTTTTATTCATTCAGTTTGTTCGTAAACAAATTAACACGTTTGTGTATTGGCTTACCTGCTGTATCACTATTAAGGGAATCCTTTCTTCGTAATTTCCATCAGCGTAGTTTTTCATATTCTATTTAATTTAAATTTATAGTTTGTTGAATACGAAATAATTTGTTTGTATTGATAACGTTGTTCAAATTACATTAAATCATAATAATATGCGCTCACGCCCGTAACCAAAAGGGGTAGGCAGAGATCTTGGATTTCCATTTGGCGATCCTGGCACACCTCTCTCGCTTCTTCTACATCCATACATCTAAACATACATGCACGTCGATTACGGGTACTCCTAATATCGCCCTTTTTAGAAAACCACGTCCCATGCCTACACTGCCACTCACTTATGAAACATAAATTTGTTTATTACAACATTAAATCATAAATATATTTATGTATTTATATGTTTAGTTCAGAGTTTGTTTATTGATATTTTGGGCTATTAAGCGTGCAGAAATCTTTTGTACGAGATAAATTTAGTTTCATGTTATTATATTTAATTTAGATTTTTCATATGATTTTAAAGGTTATATGATTAGTAAAATTATTATACCTTATTACATTAGTATATATATAAAAATATACAAAGCCTAGTGACATCAGGAATCAATGTTATTGTGTTACAAATATTTTAACGTGTTTTGTTGAAAAATTAGATATTGGTTGAATAATTAATTCATATGTTAAAATTTCAAAAGATAATCCCGTCCTTTGCACCTATAATTAGAATGAATTACCATGGCCACTTTGATTTGTTCGATTGGGTTTTCTGAACGAATTATTTTAGATGGATCAATCATCAAAGTACGATTGAATTTTTCGCATGTTCAGTGAATATTATAATAAAATATGGTTCTATACAATAACTTTGGTCTTCATATCTTATGTAATATTATTGATTTATATAATACAAGCTGATCCCCGCGGTTTCTCACCCGTAGTGCAATTTAATTTAACCGACATTTGTCCAGCCTAAGCTGCACCCTATTTAATATGTTGGATCATATAGATCTGTGGCCAACTTACAATTGGAAAAAATATTTTTTAATTCAAACTTTCATCCCCTACTTAAGAACTTTAAGGGATGAATTGGAAAAAATCTTTTCTTAGTACTACTCGCTTATATAATAACAGAAATCTCTGTGCAAAATTTTAAGCCTCTAGGCCCAGTAATTTGTACTATGCTTTGATCTACGAGTCGGTCAGTTTGTTCTTTTATATATTTAAATGTTTTGGAACTATGTAATATTATTGTTAGTCTCTATCTGTTTATAAATCAATACAGAGTGGTGAGGACACGATTTGAATATATATCTGTAACACCGCAAAGCTCTGTGTTTATATACCAGTGTATTTGTAAAACATTATAAGTTTACAAGCTCAAAAGTTACAAGTCACAAGAAAATTTTTGCAAGTTCTAGGCAATTACGTTTAAAAAAATATTTCACAATGTAAACCTTTGTATTTTTACTTTACAAGTCCTACTTTTGCTTAGCTGGAAAATTATTTGCAGCTATTATTGCATTTGTACCTTATTACTACATTATAATCGTAGGATAGACATAACGTTACAATAACTACTCAAGTTGACGTTTGAAATTAAACTTTTTTTATTGATTTTGTAAATTAGAAATAAAAAAAAAACTTGCATGCACGACTTAAAATTTGAAAAAGGGCATGGACACATATTAGCCATAATTCAAAGTTAATATATGCGGAATCATCTTCCAAAATTTCCTGCGTGGAAAATAAGAAACGAATCTTGCTAAGCCGTGGATGATAGCTACCTTTTGATAACTACAATACACGAAATAGTATTTGAATTATAAGCAAAGCAACTTGTAGCTTGTAGTTTACACGTGTAGTTTTTTTACACCGGTACTTTTAAAAATGCACAACATTTCACGCTTTAATATTCTTGTGAGATCCTGTAAGACAGTGCATTTCAAAAGAATATACAAAAACAGTGGATAGAATTAAGAGTAGTGGATATAAATAGCCTTGTTTGATTCGCAGCGTCGAGTGGGAGTCGAAGTTTTTGCGGACTGGGTTGGTTAGATCGTTAAAGTCACGTCTGGCGCACTCGATGTGCAGTCGTACGGATGGTACTTAACGTCTACTTTTCTATCTATTTTCTATTTTCTAGATCGATATGTACGAACGATAAAATTATAGTAAGGATAATCAATATGGAATTAATCAAATTACAATTTAGTGATTTAGAGTCCGACCTTAAACCAAAATAAAATGTTTGTGAGCTTAATAGATCTGGGGGTTGATTTTTGAAAAATATCGGTAGAAATCAGATACAAGTAGTCGAAATTAGGGATTGATTGAATAATTGCTGCTAGTGCAAACCGACGTCGAGGTGAGACAAGTTAAATATTTTTTGACAGATGTCAAAACATAATTAGTATTTTTTTCCTTATGGTGCAATGCAAGTAGCGTGCTCTTTGTACAATTAAATACACCGCTCGATCGCAAAAATGGACCGCCTGCCCCCCAACAAAAATCGCCTGAAATGCCTATAGGAGTTTTTATTGCAAAAACTTATAAATTCTGTGTGTTTTCAATTAGATACGCTGGTCCATGGTTCAAAGGTTTACAAAAGCGCTTAATTCTAACTCAGTTGTGAATTTACGCTCCTTGGTTGTATATAGGATTATTTAATGGAATATAGCCTTCCCGTGTACACATGGCTGAATCGCAAAGGATAAAAGCTACGCGTCTACAATGGTGCGATATAATGACTAAGTTCAGTCCGAATTCGTCTTACAAATAAAATTGAATGAATTGTCTGAAGTGTTCAATGTTAATTATTTAAAAGTATTTCTAAGGTGCTTTTAAACGACACT
>JWHW01028852.1:191365-212851 GCA_000931545.1 Papilio glaucus | reverse complement strand
ATTATTTATTAATCCACACAAACTTAGACGCTTAAATGTTTTATAGTGCGATTGTGTTGCTTGTTGTCGTAAGTGGATTCGCATCAGCTACGATAATGTTTGTACGAGCCTATCTATGTGAACACATCTATGTCGTTATCCTATGAAATGACAAATGATATGTCGTTATATCGAAAACACAAGTGTTAAAGACGGTTCCCCTATCTTTCGGAGCAACACTTTTGACACACGACACAGCCCACGTGCCCCTAATGGGGTGTTATGTATCAAAACAGAAACATATAAGAGAGATCGACGATAAAATTGTTACGTAACGGTTGTTTTTGTAACCAAATGACGAGTTAGCAACTCGTTAATATTTGTACGAGGTCATAGAAATCTTACAAAATCAAACTTTATTGTTAGAAATCTTAATTGAATTAATAAAATTTTCTATTCATCTTGATTTTGTTGTTCAGACTTTGTATGGCTAAACTTCTACTCTTAATAAAGTGTAGAGTTTTAAGGCAAAAATACTAATTGAACTTACTTGGCAGGATATACCTAACAATAGTAAGGTTTCGTATTAGGTATTTACCTGACTGACCTAGAAATAGAGTATTGTTTTTTTGCGAGTAATTATGTATGTATGTTTATATTTATGTATTTATAATAAATAAATATGCGTTCACGCCCGTAACCCAGAGGGGTAGGCAGTGATTATGGATTTTCATTGGCGCGCCCGGCACACATCTCTCGCTTCTTCTACATTCATACATCTACGCATGCATGCTCGTCGATTATGGGTGCTCCTTATATCGTCCTTTTTTAGTAAACTACTAACTTCACCCAGTTTATTTTCATTATCAGTATATACTTAGACTAGCGGATCGCCTCAGTTTCGCACGTGTACCAATAAAAAAAGAAAATCGAGTTAAATCCTATCTTTTAAGTTGGACGAAATTACACATAGTTACCAAAGTTCTGGAAGTTCTGGAATTTATCCCAACACACCGTGTTCAGAGATTTTATATAGCACTAAGGGATAATATACCTTTCTGACAGAAAGAATTTTCAAAATCGATTCAGTACATCCAGAGATTACCCCGACATCGTCACAAACTTACCTACTTAAGATAACACACGTTGAAAGATTATTAATTAGTAAGTCATCAAAAGTGAATAGCAGTGTTGATGGAGACGTCTCAGACGAACTTATAACGACCAGATTGCAGACATGCACGAGAAAGGCGGTGCTTAGAGTACCTGTAACCGACAAACATGTTTGTGTAGATGTACGGATGTAGCAAAAGCGAGAGAGGTGTAATAAGATCGTGCGGAGGATGTAAGAGTGTTTTTTTTTTTATAATTGCATTGAAAAACGATTTTGGCTCGATAAGTAATGATTAAAAAAACGTGTGTGTGTACGTGTACATAAGGTACGCACGTAAAAAGTTACACTTCTTACGCCTAACAACGCAAAAAAAACAAAAAATTTTATCCCATGTGCCAGTACTCTTTGTTTGTGAATAACGACGATGAATGCAATTGATAGAGGTTTAATTAATAACTTGGACTTATAGGTAAATATCAAAAAGTTGTTAGATGACACACAAGGAAGTTGGTGTCGGGCATCGTTAAAATTCACTCTCACCATGTTTCCAAAATGCACCTAAAGAAGTATAACTTGAAACTTGATTATAACTTGAAATAAACAGTATTTGTTATCCTAAATAAAACTTGTGTTAACATTTGGCGTTAGCCAAAGCCGATGATTGAGATAATTCTTCTGCAGCGTAAGGAAATGTTTCGAGACGACATTGACGTTACATTTCATTCAGTCAAGGATCTCATTATTTATGTGAATAATTTTCATTGTATCTAATAAACTTTTTACTTTGAATATAAAAGAAGATTTGCATTGAATGGGAAAGTCATTAAATTATTGCTAATGAGGTTGGCCGTATACATTACAAAATTTAAACTTCATAATTTTCATAAAAACAAGACATCTCAACAGAAGGTTGTATAAAATTAATAAAGTTTTTTTCTTGCAGATATTTTTTTATGGAACAAGGTGGTCAACGATCAAGCTTGTCATCTGACATTAAGTAACAGCTACCCTACCCCATAGAAGGGTGGCAATGCATCTGTCCTCATTTATTCCGTCCCCTTCCAATTCTCTTCACCTGCCTATTCTGTGTTTATAAGAAAACGATGGGAAAGCGAAGACGTCTGAAATTACTCTCCTAGCACCTCACTCACCAGACTAAACGCAAAATACTTCTACTTCACGCCTTGCCTCCACTTGAAGTCGCGGTATTTAACCGGTCGAGGGGACCCATTCGTGCAACAAAAATTTGTTTTTCCGGTTTCTATCACTGTTAAAAGTATCAGTATAGTGTATAAATACAAGCGTTAAAGTATCTTTTTAAAGATTCTACTGCTTGTGTTAGGATTAACTTGGCCTACTCAGACTGGTTTAGCATAAATAATGTTGTAAGACAGGGCAGTGTAGCCGTGGCTGTTTAATCTCTTTATGGATTACTGTTTGATAGCTTTGAAATACGAAGGTTTAGGATGGGTTAGCTGGTTGTAAAATGGTTGTAAAAAGAAGAATAGATACCGATACTTCTAGTATTTGCGGATATTTATGGCCAGCAAAGAATTCATATGAAATTGCTTCCTTGCCTAATTCCTCCACAAAAAAAATAACCTCATGTCTTATATCTATGTCAAGGTAGGTAAGGTCAGCACAACACAATATATTGACTGCGAACGTCACTCGATGTTGCCGACCGTCGGGTGCGTGTGATCCAATTACACAGTTCTTATGGTTTCGAAACCACATCGCAACTGACACGATCGGAAAACAATTAAATTGTGTCTAGAGACATTAAAATATACTTTCTGATAGTTCTCCATACCAGATTTGATGTATTCATAAAATTGTTTTTATAGACATCTAGTAAAATAGTCTATCGTTTCAAAGGCCCCAAGCCAATTGACGATGATATCGTTATTTAAATAATATTGCCAATGTGAACGACGCCATTTGAAATAAATCACCATTTTCGCATTAATTGTAAACTTGACTGAGTGCGGTCTTCTGCTATAATAGTCCAGATTAGAACAGTTAATGATTTATAGTAGCATTTACAAATGTTTGTATGCCTAACTAATATTATAAATACGTATGTGAGTTTGTTTGTTTGTTACGATTTAACTCCTTAACTCCCCAATCGATCATCATTAAATTTGTCAGGGTTACAGATGACATAGGGTACCGGCATAAAATTAAAAAAAAACTTCCTGAGGGAAAGGAAAACCTAATATAGGTTGCCATGGTAATTTAACTCCAGCAAGAAAGATAAGAGACGAATGCGAAGCCGCGGCCAGCAGCTTGTATACTAAATTTGGAATTTTCGACTCGTGTAAATAATATGTTATTTTTATTCAAATACAATGTATTCTATTTTAATATTGCATTCTGCAGAATACAATTAACTTTGAGTGTTACCTCAGGGGAGAAGGATTATCTCGAGCTCGATTCAAAATCGTTTAATTTAAATGGAAGGGTTACAAGATAATAATCCTACAGGGGTAATAAGCGTCGCTCTACATTACAATTAAGACGTTTTTTTTGTTTTCACGGTAAAAATAAAAGTTCTATATCACCTTGCCCTTTTCCCACGTCATGTGGGGTCGGCACAGTATGACTGTAGTCCATATTGTATATGTTATGGCTACAGTACAGCAGTACAGGCGGCCGGCCACCTACCTGATGTGAAAAAAACTTCTAGATATTATAAGCCGTTTGACTTGCGTGACTAGAAGGTTCTTATATGAAATGAAAACGACTGAACGTATATTCATATAGTTCTCACGAATTCATGAGAAGGGTCTAGATATAAAATTTATGAGGTTAATTGATTTTTTGTGTAAATTTACTGAGATATTTTTAATTTTTAATTGTTTATTAATAATACGAATACATGAATTTTATTACATAACCCTGCAAAACTGTATTAACGATAATAAATTAAAAAAATAAAAAATTAACGGTATGACGATAATTGTTGAAAAATAGCTACCCGCGCGAAGCCTGTTGCTAGTGGGTAATATGAAAATGAAACATAAATATTTCGCAGAAAAAATAATTATTCGTTTTCGCAGATTTGCTTAGTTATTTTCTCACGCAAACAATACTTCGCTTACAAGAAGGCTGTTCAGAGTTGTATTTATATTTACAGCTAACTACTTAAGCATTGGGAGTTTCGCCTTTAAGCCGCTACGCTGGGTTGGGCGAATAGAAAGGACAGTAAGTGCAGTGGTCTCGTGGACTGCAAAACATATCCATCGGACCGATGAACTCACTGAAGAGGTAGTTTACCGAACTACTCAGATCATACACAAGCCCTTGAGGAACGCCTAGGAATACCTTTTATCCCGAAAATATAACTGTTCCCTGTACATAAAACCTTCATTATCGTTGTCCAAAGCAATGTTTCATGTTTTGACAATGATGACTTTTTGATCCATTTACCTATAATTCAGTCATTATATGTGAAATCATCATACAAACAGTTTCACCTCGGAAAATGAGAAACTAATGCGTGCGAAGTCACCGGTAACAGCTAGTAAAAATAAAGCGAAAAATATTTTTTGACTATAATGTGTAACGATCCTTATTGTAATTAGCACGGCGAAATCAGAGAGCGGCCTGCGCACTCCATTACTCCGCATTAAAATTTAATCCCTTAACGAATGTACTGTTGACAAAAAAAGTTATTTTTCTAAAGTAAAAGCAAAAAATAGTCTGGTAAGTTTATTAATTTAACCACTTCGACAATAGAGACATAAAACTACTCGGTAAACTAATACTGATTAGTATAGCAATGTACCCCATTTGGATAAAAACTCGCGGGTTTCCTTTTGTCTACTACTACTAACTACTTAATAATCGAATCAATATAAGTTTCATGCTTGTTTGTGTATATATATTCATTTTCAGGCATATATATGCATGGTTTCCTGGTATATAACGTAAGTAATATTAAAATACCCTCTGTGTCATTGGTGTAACTTAATCTATTTATACCTCGATATTAAAAAACCCTAAAAAATCTATCAAACAATTTGAATAAAACTTCCGTAGATACACTCGTATGATTCATTAAATTTTAAATGTTTTGTCGTTGGAAAAATGTCCTTTTCAGGGCCACAAATATATTCATATATAATATACGAATAATATAGGTTTAATTTATCATAAGTTTTCATCTGTTTCACATTAATTCTCATTGTTCTTTAGGTTTATATACGTAGGTTAATCTTTATTATAGGAATATGATTACAGTAAGTAAGCTGTTTATAATATTAGTTTTATTTTGTTTAGGGCTTCGCACCGACTTCAAACATTTTAATAGGTAGCACATACAAATAATAGTATTTTATGAATATTAAAGGTATTAGGTTCGTATAAGATTTGTATTCAATTAAATCTTTATTAAGTTATTTTGTACTTTTTAGTTTTCGAAGTCGGTCTTTTTTGTCATTCATTTTTTTCTATTACTAGGTGGCGTTATTTTCAATTATAAAACGAAATTATTTTTACTACTTAAAACAAAGTAGAAAAATGTATTTTCATCGGTTCTTTATAGGACTGGAAATTTTCAAGTCGATAGCATCTTTACAAGTTAGTGAAAATTACATTGTAACAGTCCGTTACATAGCTACGTAGATACATACCAAGATAATAAATTTACCGCGAACAACATTATTTTGATTTCTAAACGTACCGCTTAATTGCCATAGTAACGACCTCTCATGGCGGAGTATAGAAATTATCTTTTGTGTTACTTTCTCGTCAGATATTCTAGTATGTATTGCTAGACGAGATTTTGAGAAAACCTGCGCCATTTTAAATTTCCAGCGACAAAGATTACAAAGCTGTCTAGGTATTTTCACAACTTCTCGAAATCAAAAAAATATTTGTTCCCTCGAGGTTTCCAATATTAGAAATTACAAGAAAATGTCTTTGGTTTAAAATACGGCGAGAGAAATTTATACCCTCATCTGTTATTTGATCATGACCTTGATATGTTACATAACTTGTACTTTGATAAATCACAAGTGAGTTGCCGAGTTAATTCTGGGACCAACACTTAAATCGTAAAAACCAAATAAGATTGAACCATTGTAACTTGCCGTTGGGCATTCTAGGGGTCAACTTTATGTGGACGTAAAATTGAACTTGTATCTTACATTCATGTTGTACGTCCTAATCATAAAACAGATGAGAGTATACGCTTATTATCGGTAAATGGTTCACACTTATTTGAATTGATAATTGCTAATCTGTAATTTTTCCGCCGCTCTAGATCACGAACGTAACTGTTTTAACTTTCATTAAAAATAACATAAACTAAAATTACATAAATGATATTTAAAAAGCTAAAAGAAATTAGTTTTGCTCGTATTTTTGTGTAAAACACACACACTACGTCATAGTTTTCTCTTTCATAATCCACGAAGGGGATTTACCGTCAATAAAGCTTCGCATCCTGTTCACTTTGCCGAAGTAGGTTTGGCAATTCGCGCGGCCATGTGAGAATAAATGTCACTTTAAGTGATCATATCCCATCAATATTTCAAACCCTAATGCATATGCTTGTTCTATCTCTTTCTGTCACTAAGCAAAAACTTTTACTGTTATTTTGAAAAATATTAAAGTGTTATTACAAGTTCTTGGGCGTACGTTTTACAATTCGAGAGCGGGAATTTTAAGTTTCGATTTTTTGACTTTCTTTTTTTTCAGGTTAGTAAGGATCGACCGAAGGGAGGTTAGGACCGTGTTAGTTTGATCATAGACCCCGCGCACGAGCCGAGCGAGCAAAGCGAGCGTGTCGCGGCAGAGGCCGGCGAGTACCAATAGGGACGCTAAGGATTCGAAATGAAGGCGTTATTTTTACGAAATTTCTTTTTTAATTTTCTCAGGAACAGTGAATCTTCAATCGGAGTGGTGTCGGAAGCAAGCGGGAATGCTTCCTTCCAGTCCCGCCTCCCCATCCCCCAAAAACCAACTCCCGAGAAAAGTTTACCATATTTGGATCTGGATATGTCGTAAAACTACGACCAATACAGTGGCCAGCAACAGAAGTTGTTACATGAATAAGCAGGATTGTCCTGGAAAGTAACCTTAATACCAAATTGCAGTATTGCTATTTCGTTCGTGGTTTGCATTTACCGCCGTAGCCTCTATTAATGTTACGTATGTTGATGGGTGGGCGGTGGTCAGACCATTTATTCGTCCATCTAACCATACCATTATATTGTCTTCAAATGTCTTCTCTTAAGTCTGTTCTGATTATATTCACCCCAACAAGCTTCAACCCAACAACCACTTGAATCCAATGCCTTGCAGTTTCCAGACAAATATTTGTAACGTTTTATGAGCACAAACGTAAACTACACTGCGTAGCTGACTGTATGGAGTACTCTTTAAAAATCACACGCGAATATGATAACAATGTCAATAAATTTATTTTCTGTGCAATAACAGAGAAATAAAACTGCTTAAAAAGTCGTTTGTATTTTGATATATAATACGTTTCCATAAAAAAATCATTCTTAAACATTATAGCTGTGTAATAAAGTTTAAATAATGGAAGATATAATAGTCGTGTTTTCATTTATAATGAATACGGTCAAAGTCCATTTAACTACGAGACATAAATAATGTGAGAGAAGAAAGGGCAGCGTTCGCAAAATCTAGGCAATCAGCGTTTAGACAAACCTAATATGTTTTGTAGTTGAAAAGAATGAACTATTTAAGTAGTTATACCAAAAGTTCGAGAAGAGTTTTTCTATTGATATAATTCAAACTTTTCTACTGAGTCGCACGACTCATTGGTTGCAATAATAAAAAATCAACGCTTTTTATTTTAATCAGCTTTAAATAATAAGATTAATAGTTTTTCAAACTTAAGAACATGCTAAGTTTCACTACATATAGTATCCATTGTTACTTAAATTTTAACACCAAGATGGCTTTATCCTCAATCAAAAAAATCGCACATCCTGGTGATCCTGGTAAGAATAACGGGACAAAATATTTAAATTATTGGATTATCATCGGTCCTTGATACGTGTGCAACGTGTCAAAATAATCCGACGTTTTGAAGGGTTTCAAATCACGTTTAAAGATTCCGTTACAACATACACACCAAGCTAATAAAAGATGTACATAAGGATGGCGGGTGTACTTTTCAGATTGGGCTAAATTTTTTGCAGTTATTTGGTACCTTCTCTATACCTTTACGTAGCTCTCTTGAAAATCTGTGCACCTACACCCGTACAATGATATTTAATAAATTAGGTACACCCGCCATCCTTAAACTCTTTAAATCTGAAGCAAATTCTGTTATGACATTTTTGAAACACTGCTCAAATCACTGTTATCTCACCACATGACCACACAAAATCAAAAAAATTGTCGTATTTCCTTTTTAATGATATATACAATGTCTTTGTATAATCCTGCACTGTAAATTCTTAGAAATTTCATGAAATATCTTATCACAGGGTGAAGGCAAATCATATTTTAACAACTTGAACTAAATATCTTATTCATCCAAACATTATCGATAAACCAACAAAGGCTCTTGAATGGGAACTTTTAGGCACGTTGAGCACTTTTGGGATGGGAAAAAAGCACTGAACTCGCGTCTATGTCACGCTCAGATACAGAAAGATATTAATGAAACAAAATGTTCAAAATCAAAATCTATAACATCCTAATTATAATGGCTTGGTATTTCAAAGTTATAAACGGTACTGCAAATTCTGTGCGTGTCCTAAGATGACTAAAAGCGAGAACCGTGTTTGAGTTCGACGTCTGAAAACAAAAGACAGCGCGACCCGTTCTCCTATTACTTTGAACGTGAAATGAAAACTTCGGGAACATTTTCAAGAAAATAGAGCGCACATAAGTGTCTGTAGTTGAGATGCAGAGATTGACATTTTTAGCGTTCCGTACCTAAAGAGTACAGCGGGACCCTTCGCGGACCTAAAGAGTAAAGCGGGAGACTTCGCTGTCCGTTTGTCTGTCACGTCTGTCACCAAGCTATATTTCATGAACCGTGATAGACAGTTGAAATTTTGACAGATGATGCTGTTGCTGGTATAACAAAAAAAACAGAATAAAATAAATGTTTAAAAGGGCTCCCATACAACAAACGTGATTTTTTTTATAGATAATGGTACAGAACCCTACGTGCGCGAGTCCGGCTAGCACTAGGCCGGCTTTTTTGTTCAATATGCAATACAAATATTTTAAGTTCATATCAGATAAAAAAGAACTTATAATAAAGTTTGAGGAACATGAACTAATGTCCCTGTCCTCAAAACCCTGTTAGGGATAACTCTCTAATTTTATTGGCTAATAAAGGCAAACACGTAGCAATAAACTAAACTATTTTTGGCGGTATTGTTAATTATTTTTAAAATGTTTATAGAAATATTAAATAATTACCTAGCAAATGTTTTATTTTATTTAGGCACAATGTGTATTTATGGTAATATTATATTTATTTAATTTAAAAATTTATTTGTATTTAAAAGCCACATTTTAAAAAAAAATCATATACAATGTGATAAAAATGACTATGACTACATCTTTATAGTTTATGCGTGTATTACCAAAGTCGCTTTAATATGGCCCAAAACTTTTGATTCTTTTATTGCGTACAGTTTTTATTAAAGCGATGATAGAATAGCTGATTTTTTTATAAGAGAAAGGGGAAACGATCGGCGGGAATACCTGACTAATAATCGGAGGCCGGAGACGCAAATGTAACTTGTATCAAAACCATATACCTTGTCCGGGATTTTATGCATAAAGTTAAAGTTCGTATTAAGTTTTATTTGAAATACCTAACGATAAGTGAGTGTATACATAGCATCTCTGCCTATCCCCATTGAGTATCCAAAGCACCAAAAGTTACTATTTTTACGATATTATTTCAAAAATAGTTAGTTTAAGCGTGACACTTTTTAAATGAAAGTCTTATTTATTTGTTATAAAAAATTATTGCAATTTTACTATTATTAAAAATATAATATATTTTGATAACTACAGTAAGTTCATAGCACTTTCGGTCATATTTAAAAAAAAATAGACTTTTACTAAGATGTTATAAGTTTATAAGTAGTTTTACCATTAAACGAATCAAAAACTGTATTCAAAGCTTCAAAAGGAATGTCATGCAATATTATTTATATGTGCAAAATTTATTCAAAAACATTGAAAACATGCCGTGCAAGAAGATTTCAAAACTTTTAAACGCATGCCACGAAATTCATTCAACGTTAATCGAGCACATTACATTCAATTCTTACCACTGAAGGCAATCTCATAACTTTTTTTTTGGTTGCCATTAATATTTAAAAAAATTGTAAGACATTAAATCAGTCACTGGCACAAAATTGATTTTAACATTTTTCATACACGTTTTTTTTCAATTTTTGATGATTTTTTTTACGGGCGTGATTTGTTCGTCGCGTAAGGCCCGTAAGGGCTCGAGTTTCGCGGAAGATTGTGCGCTCGCCCGCCGCCGGTGTAGCACTGACGTGTAGCGTAGCGACCTACAAGCGTAGCGGGCTCTACAATTAAACGATCATTTCGTTTTCAATTCGATTCTAAACCTAATTATTTTTGTGACATTTAAAATTATCTTATATCTAATTTGTACTTACTTTTCTAATGTTCAGGTGTGCATATTATTGAAGTGAAAACTTCTTTAGTAGCGTTAGACGATATTTGGGGGAAAATCTTAAAGGTTCGTGAAGGTGAACCCATCGCCATGCAATAAAAACATATTAAATATAATATATCAATTTGATATGCTATTATTGCACTCTGATGCTTTCCTGTCTAACGTAGTTGACATACATAGATCTTCATTGCTTAGTCGGAGTAAATAAACAAAGGTAAACTTGTTAATTTTTTTAGCTATACGGCGTTATTCTCAATCTTAAAATTAAGTGATTTTTTTCTCCTAATAACATAACAGGAAAACTTATGAAATATACATTCTCTTCTGCCCTAACAATGCCATTTATTAAAATAATTGCACATCATGAAGACAATAAGATATGTATAGTATAAGATTAGGCATAAGAAATCTATACACTGGTATTTTATTTGATCACGACTTACTCCGGGGCTAACACTGTTAAATCGTAAAAACTAAATTCGGTTGAACCCTTGCGTAACATGCTGTTGGTGATTCTATGGGTCTCTCGCTTCTTTTACGTTCGTACATCTACGCATATAAATGACGGTCTGTTACGGGTATCCCTTACATCGTCCTTTAACAATTATACGAATAGTCGAACAACTATAATACGTCGGGTCTATTCGCAACAATAATAGACAGATCTGAGAGTCGGGTAATGTTGGTCTATTGCTCAGTCCCGCATGACAAGAATCTCATGAAAGTTGGGAAGGAAAACTTGATGAAGTACTTAGACTTGTCTCACGAGATTACATCCATTTGGGGTTTGAAATCGACTTATTCAGATAGTCGATTTTAAAGAAGAGCTTCGACCAACATCATAAAAGGTTGATACAAAAAGCGGTAAATTTAGAGTCTGTCCGCACTGTACGAAAGTTCTTAATGTAAACCTGACCACTGGTTGCTTGAATCATAGGACTTCGCAGCCAATGGAACACTATTTTTGTAAAATATAGTTAAGACTATATGTTGTTGTAAATTAGAACAAGAACGGTATTAACGACAGCAATAGGAAAATATGACAAAATATTGCTAATACGAGTATATTATGAAGGCAGTAGAAATATTTTTATGGGTCAAGGTTGAGATGGCACGCGGAGAAATCCGTGAAACTAATTTTCTACTTGAATGTACAGACGTGGCAGCCGCTGTTAACTAATGTTGATATTACACTCACTGCGGTGATAATTAGCTGAGATATACAAGCAAGCTAATTCAGTTTCGTTTAATTTAAAGTACTTACATTCCATCCAAGACTTTATTACTTTACAGCATACGAAATTGGTAGGTAATTAAAAAAAAACAATAGGCGAACAGGAGTAGAATTAGGCCTCTTGCACCTTACTCATCAGGCTAGTCGCAAATACTTCTACTTCATGTTAGTATTTCACCGGTAGAGCCAGGCCGTTCGTGCTTCATATTGTTGCTGCGGGCTCTTACACTGTTATGTATCTGTATACACACTTACATAATATATGCGTACATACATACGCGCTAAAAATGTTACCCTCCTTCTTAGACAGTCGGACTATAATAACTGGAGACTTGCCGCAAACATTTGCTCCGGTTTGAATTGCACATGCGTTATTTTTAATTTTTATGTCGGAAACAGAAATAGGTAAATAAAGAGAAAATAAAGATTGGGGGACTCCTTCCAGAAAAGGCTTCCGGTCGCCACAACTATCAGCCGAAAATCAGTAGATGTAAACCCCTATGTCACATAGTGGTGGCATGTTAAGAAAGGTAGTATTAAGGTATTTAATTGCAGAAAATGCGAGACGTGTTTGCCAAAGTTATATCAAATGTAAACGCGTAATATCCTCGTACCCCTCTGGTTAATGGCCATGAGTGCTTATATATTTATTTTTATTGGGAATATCAATTTCGGACTGATATTTACTGAATATTGAATTTATAAAAAGATCTAATCTGATATATAATATCGAAAATATGTCGCATCTCAAATCACTTACCAAACAATACAATATGTTTTTAAATTAAGTGCCATCTACAAGGTCTACGATTGCTACGACGTAGCGTACTTGTAGCAAGTAAAGTACCTATCTAATTTAGCATTGCTTTTAGAGACTATTTTAATATTTTATAGGTTATGGTTGAAGGAGATTAATAACCGAGTGGCTCGCTTGATATTAAATGACTGTTATCTTTTAACATCCACTACAATCAGGAGACTAACTGATGCGTTGCCAGATTTTATATAGGAAGTAGCATCCCTCTTTTAATATTAGGAAACGAAAAGGCGGACGCATTTATTTTCAGACCAGCTGATCCATAGAATGTTAGTAACAATATAACTTATGGACAATGCTAGTTAAATAAAAGTGACACAAATATATGTACACATTATGTTAAATTACATTACTTTATGTACATTATAACAGTATTATAGCTATAGAAATAATTTTTATTCATTTGAACTAACAAATTAATCAAATTATTGTATAAAAACTTTAACTAACACTAACTAATATTTATTAAACGGTCTACAAAAAGTTACTCAAACAACGTTTTAATATTCATAAATCTCGGAAAAGGGCTCATTTCTAAAGATTCAGCCATAAAGATAATATTTATATAAACCTAGGGGATTATGTTATTCGCTTTTGAATTTAAATAAAAGAAATGTGTTACAGATAACATAGTTAAGTTAATAATGACTAGGCAAATTGGTTCTGTATAGAATTGTTACTCAATTATTATTTATCGAATCTAATAGTATAATGGGAAATAATGTATTTGTTGATGTCATGTTATTTGTCACAAAAATTATCTATCTGGCTATCCTATAGACACACTAATATTTGAATTAACTAGCAAACCGTACTGGCTTCGTTCGGGTAGATAGATTGGCCAAAACCTATTTACCCGAACGAATTATTACACGCTGTTCGAAGCGCTTTCGCAAGTATTTTTTGAGTATATATCCAGAACAAACAAACTATCAAATCTCTTATCTTTATTGTAATAGTACAGACAAGAAAGATTGGTTGTTTTATAAGAAGTAAACTCTGAAACTACTGAACTGATTTCAATAACTCTTACTCCATTAGAAACCTCAAACCTGAGTGATAATTAGCGTGAAATATTGTAACTACCCCGAGCGACAAGCACGAACAGCTCGTTTAAAATAAGCTTGTTTTATTATCAAAAGTAACACTTGATAACATCGTTTTGAAGTATTTAAATGTAAACCAGTTTTATTAAATAGTATTTTATCAAAACAATTGTAAACTGTTCGACTCTTATATTTTTTCGACTCTTAGAAATCTCTAACTTGGGCGAACAGCTGTGCTTCCGTCGATGAGAGGATCACGGACGGTCAATCCGTA
Organism: Papilio glaucus; assembly: GCA_000931545.1. Taxonomy (NCBI): domain Eukaryota; kingdom Metazoa; phylum Arthropoda; class Insecta; order Lepidoptera; family Papilionidae; genus Papilio; species Papilio glaucus. Next base: position 198,723 of record JWHW01028852.1, on the reverse strand, counting down.
CTATTTAGCACAAATCGGAGCTCATCAAAGAGCTTGGCTATAGTCGAGATCTCATAACTTTTTAACATTTAAATAATAATATGAACTTGTGAGTGTTGGCAACTAATTTAATATGAAATTTATTTGGTAGGGTAGATTTTAATTCTAAGCATTAAGCAAGATCTCCCGTAGATAATATTAGAAAATGAGATCACTAATGGTTATAACATAAAAATTAGTCAGCCAAAATAACAGTTTAATTTTTACAACTTTGTAGGTCGGAGATATGATAATACCTATGATATGATAATACCTTCAGAATAATTTTAGGAAAGATTAAGTCGTTAAACTTTGCCTCGATTTTCCCTTATGTTCGGGTATTTGGTTTCCGATATTGTGGTTACATATGTAAATATATTGTACTTGCAGAGTCCGTGACGGGCCAATTATTTTGTTACGAATCTAGGAGTTATTGCAATGGAAATTTGAACAGAGAGTTGACAATGAGGTACTGCATTCCATTCTATGAACCAAATTCCAAATTATAAAAAATAGTGAGAAACCGCGTAACGTGCTTTTCGTGATTATTGTTGTTAATTGCACAATGTTTTATTAAACAACAAGCACAATGAATTGAACGTAAAAGTTTTCCTCTATGATGTTTTGAAAATATATATTTTATTATTAATTCTTATTTTTAAAATATAAGCAAATCATTACAACTTAATCAATAACTTAAAATAAAGATCCTCGGTCGGACTCTTCTTCCTGTCTAGCGATGTCCTATCAAACGCGTGATGTAATAATTCCAATAAAGACAAAGATGACAAATTATGCCAGAATTCGTCGTATCAGCTAACTCAAATTCAAAAATGTAAAAAACATAAAGGCTAACGTATATCAATTTACATTATAAGCCAAAAATGAAATCGGGATGATATTTATCACCTCTCGTAACCCGCGTTAAGTTAATTTATGCGCACGCGAGACCGAGCGATAAATCCCGACCCGCAGCCCTTCTAAATTTGGAATGACAAAAAACCTGCCGTCATGAAGATTCGCAAACCGGTGTTGTTATTTATACTGGCGAGAAACGTTCCGTCTCGTACATATACTAGTGTTAGGAACGCAAGCTCCTTATACCCTTGTGGGATTTAATGGAGAACTTTATTGCGTTCGAAGAGACGTGACCCATATTATATGTGTTGAGGTTAGCACATAATGTGAATTAATAGTAAAAATAACACTCTAATATCAATTTAACAGTAGTAATAGTAGTGTCTCAGTTGACCTAGATGGCGCTTTTCTCATTTCCAAATGAAAATGTTAATTTTTTTTTTGATAACCTTAGTCATGATTATAAGGAAAAAATATTATAAAAAAATATCGAAATTACTGTAATTTTGAAAATTTAAAAATATTTTTACATTTTGATTAAAAAATAATTTTAAGTAATCTCCTTATATTTTTTTCAATGATACAATGTGTGTACGTAATATTAATTATTATATCTAGTTGTAAACATTATATAATAACCAATACCAAGGCAAGTAAATCAATCTAACTTCTAAATGGTTATCAAAACGAGGGTCTTCAAAGTACCTTATTACATAATTGGGCGGATTTTTAAGTAATATACGAAATACAGAACTAATTTATTATTTCTGCGTTTAATTTGTCAAGTGAAGTACCCCAAGCATAATTTCTTACCTTTCTCCTTACCTTTAAAAAATAATTTCCTTAAAAAAGTAGTGAGTTATATCAACCCTTTCTTCCATAAAAGACAGACAACGCAGTATATATTGTGGTTATTGAAAAATCTTGCGGTTAATTCCTTATACAAAGATGCGATCGAAGACTGGAATATAAATGTTATTTTTTATTAGATATATTATGTCGTAAAATTATTTTCTATTTGCCAACGCTTGAGCTTATTTGTGTAGGCTACGTGCAAGGAATAACGTTTTCGCGCGATGTAATTCTCATATTTATTCAGAAGTTTCTCGGTTAGCTGTTTGTGTGGCCATTGTTTGTTTTGGTGTAGATTTGATTTAATTTCTTTTTCGGTCCTTAAGCAAATTACCAAGAGAAAGTACATTTACAAATGTATTTACCTACTTTACTATTCGTAATTTCATTGAAATAAAACTTTGAACTTTATGAAAAGGTGATAGTAATTAGACGATACAGTAACACCTAAATATGTAGTTAAAGATAAAGAAAGCCTTTATTTCCCTTCACACATACAAATTATTTGAGATTAATACCAATTCTAACTAATTTGTTACGAGTAAAATTATGTTAGTTTGGTTAGTATAATGCAAATGCATGCAAAATGTTATTAGTATTGTTAGTATTACTCATGTTGTTCTTCTGTGTAATAAAGCCTCCTCCGGAGTACCCCAAAACTTTCTATCAGTCGTCTTCCTTGTCCAGCATCTCCCCTATATTTGCGTTATGTCATCGCACCACCTTAGACGCGGTCTGCCTTTGCTTATTTTATTTTCTATATGCGTCCAGTTGGTCACTGTTTTTGTCTTTATTTTTTTTGTATACATATGTATGTAGTAGAGTTAAAAACGTTACACTTCATTTTTTATTTTTACATGTGAACAAATATATTTTCGTTATTAAATGTGTAATGTTTCATCGTAAAATCTATCACTCAGGAATCAACTAAATCTGTCCAAACTCTCTAAACATATCGGTTGACGTAAATTGATGTTTGGCCAACAGTAGTCTACTTAATCCCTTTCACTGTCACTGGTTAATTCCGATCTATCAACAGTGATCGTGTTTGTATTAACATTTTGGGTTATTCGATTTGTTGCAGACAGTAAATTTTAATTTTATACTATTTTAATATCTCACTTATTTGTTATTTTCACAGAGTTAGTTTAATAAACGTAATACGTAATATAATTTGTAACTCAGACAGTGGACAGAGATCATGATGATCGTGGTTCTTCCCTTCAGCCTTCTCTCGCTTCTTCTACATTAGTAGATGTAAGTGCTAGTCGGTTACTGGTTCTCTTCATACTTTCAAATTATTAAAACTTTCGCTAGACATTATTAACTAAATAATCAAATAAAACGGCTCTAATAAACTCACGTTTGCGTACATCAATGTTGGTACCGACAAGTTTCGGACCTATGGAAGGTTCTCTCCGTTCTCCATGGCGACTGGGTCGCTGGCACGCCCCGCCTCGCACCAGGTCCGAAACCTGTCGCTACCAACACCGATGTACGCAAACTTGAGGCTGTTTTATTTAATTCATTATTTAGTTAATATCCTCTTCTTCGTTAAATATGTCACTAATCGGTTCTTCAAAAATTGGTCTACAAAAACGAAAAGAACGAAAGTGAGTGGTAGTGTTAGTTAGTTGTGACCTAAACATAAATTTCGCTTATCACTCTTTCTCCATTCATCTTTTCAACTTGTACACCGAATTACCTTTCCCAATTTCAGTCTTAACGTCATCATGTAAACAAACGTTTTAGTGATTTAAAAGCCACTAAAAATAAATGTGTACAGAGTTAACGATTCCTTCTTTTGTTCGATTCGATGTAAACAAATTCTATTAACAATAAGTAACTCTCGATGCTCACGTTGACCGATATCAATTCATTAACTGAAGTTTAAATTTAATTAATTATATGTACATTTAAGTATTAACAAAGGTTAACCAACGTCCATTAGTGATATTATTATTGTTTCAATTTTGTCAACAAATTAAACAGTAATATGAAAACTTCAATTTGCCGGATCTATCCCCTCTCTTTCCCATTCCTCCTATTGCTTTTTTTGCTAACCACGCATCTCTAAACCAAATGAGTTAGCTTAACTATCTTAATATGGAATTGAGATTTCAATCCCATCACTTATTAAAACCATAACCAAACTTTGATGTTTATACATAACATTTAAGTCTGCAGTAAAGTACAATAAGTCAAGCGCGATCGTCGAAATCGTCCCATTTCAACGTAATTGCTATCATTGTTTCCACTGTGGGTATTCCGATGGTAGAAAAAGCTGAAGCTATTATATCAGTGCAATGCCAAGAGTCACTTAGTTCTATTGTACAGAGAAGGGAAAATAGCTGTCACAACTCGTAATATTTGATCAAGTAAGAGCTTTGTGCTTGTTCTTCGATAAATCTAAATTTATCACCTGTTCTTTCTTTCAGTCCCTCTTAAATTTAAATTTTAAATATACCCTACATCATTATTTTTTTTATTTAAAACGTTTTTATTTCAATGGTCTCCAGATCATTTATTCGGCTTGAAGGACCAAGTATGAAAATAATAATAATATAAGCTTGCGCCCGTAACCCAGAGGGGTAGGCAGAGATGATGGATTTTCATTTGACACGACCTAGCACATAGCACACCTCTCTCGCTTTTTCTACATCCATACATCTACGTACATGCGCTTATAATGCCTTTTTATTAAGATTAGACATCACACCTAACATATTTCTTAAGGATCGCATCTCACCGGCATCAACTCTACTAACATGCAATACATTAAAGGGGGCCTAGTACAGCATTGTTTATCGCCAGACGACCCTTCATAGACACATTTGACTCCTCACTACGGTATCTATAACCCCATTCATTTTATTTCCCGCATCCCTCGTCGTTCAAAATCTTTAACATGCCTACCATCCCCATGAAAATATCAGAGTATGAAAATATTTTAATATAAATATATACCCATAATTTACTGTAAACGATACACAAGAACAAGGTCCTACTAGGTTTTGGATAAAATGCCGTCCGTAAAGGGTGTAGAAAAGTAACAAACAGTTTTTCATATAATCTCTGGTCGGGTATCTTTTGTTAAGTGTTTTTACAGGCTATAAATTTACACAAGAAATATTGATAAGAAAAGACTCAGTTGGGTTAAGTTTTAAGAACGATGGAAAATATCTTTGTTACTAGTTATTTCGTCTCGAGGTCCTTTTTTATCCGACTGTCCCCTGTGGATGATGTTTTTCCCACGTATATATTAAATTTATCCTTTTCATTGCGACCTGTACCCTATACGGCTTGACCGATGTTGAAGAGTTAGTTGCCATTAGATTCGTATTGTTACCTGGAGTGTCATAGGTAATATGACGTATGGTGTGGTGAATTATGATAATCGCACGTCATTGGGGATAGTTAAATTAACTATTACTTGTTTAACAATAAAAATGAAAGTAGGTAAAGAAAAAATAGTAGCTGTGCGATTGCGAAGGAGGAAATCTTATTTTCTGCAGTTATTTGAAATATATGTTAATAAATAAGAATACGCTAAGGTACGCTTCTCAGATGTAATTTCAATGTGGGAGACGTACCGTGTATTGCGTCCCAGCCTTCGTTCGATTATATCGATTACTTCCATCGAATAAGGAAATGGTCCGCCGAGTAACAACCTTGTACAGCAGGAGATATTGCTCTGCCGTCGTATTTAAATCAAAATAGGGTTCCGCTTATACATTTATATTCTACATTTTCATATTATTTGTTATAGTAATCTATTTTAACGGATAAAGGTAGATAAAATTAAGAACAATGTCATCATGATCAAAACTAGCATCAGTCTTAGCAGACTACTCCGCTGCTACGGGCATAGGCCTTCTCCAAAGTCTTCCACCATAAACGGTCGTTCGTTTTGCGCATCCAACCATTCTCCCCTGCTTTCACGAGGCTATCCGTCCACTTGGAAGGAGGCCGTCCTACATTTATTCGTCCAGTCTTCTGAGAACGCTGTAATGGAAGCTGTTTATAGTTAAGTCCGTCTGTGTGAAGTCAAGTCTTTATAAAATATCGCCTCCTTTCGTTGGTGAGTTTGGTAGAAATTTCTAGAAAAAATTCACCGAAGAACTTTCTACTTAATGGTTATATTCCGTTTAAAAAGGCTTTACCTAAAAATATGTTTCTATAGGTTAATAATTATTTATGTAGGTTTGTGGTTTGGAATTGGAATGTATAATACTCCTGTATTATAGCGTCTCGGGTTATAAAATATTTATGATGCGTTTTCTATTGAACTATTCCAACTATTTATCTCTCTAATTGTTATGCGTTGGAGGAGGACCTTAAAGGAGTTATAGTACTCGTTAAGTACTTACGCAGAGAACCCATTCAAGGTAGTAATATTTTGGTCCTAAGTCCGACTCATAGTTAAGACAATATGAGATCTGAGGTTTATAAATACCGCAAATATTAAAGTAAATCTATCACAATAAAGGCTATAGAATAACTTCTCTGTTAAATTTGATGCCTTGAAAGTTTTGAACCCGGAAGGTCACTGCCACTTTCTGGTATAACTACAATAGCGTTAAAAGATGTCGGCCATAAATGTAGATATTACTTATACTATAAAGAGAAAAAATTTGATTATTTTTTTTTTTTGGGATAAATTAAAAATCTATTGTATCATTATATTTAAAAATACCTTTTACCAATAGAAAGATTTATTACTGATTTAGGTTACGGGCGTGAGTGCTTAATCACGTCATTTAAGAATAAAAAACAAAGAAACAATATATACTTTGTTTCATTGCAAGATATGATTGTCGTAAACAAACAAACATCATTTACCATATATAGCGGTCATTACAGTTCTTATACTTTCGTCGGAAATGTAATTTTTTGGAAATCGTGAGATATGAGGTAATTTGAGAAAAAGTTGTTTTTAGAAAATATTTTGAAAATTTAAGAATTTTGACGTACAAACATTTATTTAAATAATTAACATCTTGCTGTTAAACAAAGGTTATACATATATATAATATGTTCAAGAAATAGCAATATCAATTTGTTCCGTGGAATAGCAAGAACGAGGCGACGGCTAAAACAAAGGATAATAAGGATCAGGGCAACCACTACTCACAGATGTTTACACTTTGCCCTGACGTCTGCTATTAACAACTCGGTTAATTATCGAACAACTTCGCTAAAACCTACAAAATCCTACTAATATATAATATTATAAATGCGAAAGTTTGTATGTATGAATGTATGGATGTTTGTTTTGTTTGTCTTTCACGCAAAAACTAATGAATGGATTGTCATGAAACTTTATAATAATATAGCTTGTACATCACAATAACATATAGGCTATCATTTATAAAGATATGGTGTGAATTGTCCAAAATATAACAATGAGTGTCAAGTAAGGAGGAAAGAATTCCGTCATATGCGATGCTATTCTGGTGTGCGCTGCAAAAACCATTAGGGTTACACGTATATAATGCATAATGGAAATGTTTAGCTGAAATATTCCTACAAACAGCATATATCTATCTTTTATGTGTAAGTCATTATCGCCGAAATGGTGAATCATCTATCAATTATAAAGATAGACATGCTTTCCGATCATCTTTTAG
>JWHW01028852.1:153385-163955 GCA_000931545.1 Papilio glaucus | reverse complement strand
GTGTATGTTATGAGAGTTTGTTTGTTTACTTGTAAAATTTCCATCTCGATTTCGAAAAAACTATATTTATAGTGTAATATGTAGTAACACAAATTGAGTCACCGTATAATTATGCATAGTAAGCAAGAAACATTGAGGTAAGCATTTTGTTTATTCAAAAACGTTTTACTGTTGTAATTTTTGGTTATTAGTCTTACATACAATCGCCGTTCCAGTGACATAGTATTTATATATCAAAATCGTGTTGTTATATTTAAAAAATGCGTTAAAATTATTATTTTTAAGAGAAAACAGTTTATCCTTTGATTCTGCTTCAGTTATTGCTATAAATCTTCTTAGTAGTTTTATTAGAGTTAATTTTATTAAAATAGCATTATTGCCTTTCTTTTTCTAGAAAAAAAAATAAACGATATGTGAATAGAGAACATGTTCTATTATGTACTTTCGCGAAAAAAGAAAACTGTAAGACACAAACATGATTTAACTTATGGTCGGTCTATTTAAATACACGCCGCTCATTTCTGGACAGTTTTCCAAACTTGATGGTTGGCATTCCCCTATCGTGCGATTTTTGCGTATTTGTCACTAGCGGTATTTCCAACCCAATACGACTTAGGGGAGATTACACCGTTGAAAATAAACGCGGTTTGTTCGACCTAAGCTCGGTTTACGCGTTTAACGGAGTTTAGAGTTCCAAATTGCATTTCACCAACATAAACTGAACGCAGTTATGCTCTGAGTTCAAATTCCGAACGGCCAAGTTTTGGCGTTTAGCTCTGTAAACGCATTTTCAATTTGACTGCTACATATGAGACAGTTTTGACGTTGACAAACTGTGAACATGACATCTGTGCTTAGATTGAAGGCGATGTTTACGCTTTACGTCACTAAATTTCGTTATCGTAAACGTAAAAACCAAGATTAGAATCGTACTATAAACTCGATTAAGCAAAACGTAGTTTTCGAATGCGAACGCTGGTATCAGCCCTTAAGGTCCCTTAAGAAAAGAGCGTTCTCCTTCCTTAAAGGCCAGCATCGTATCAACTGTTCCTCTGATATTGTGGATGTTCATGAGCGGCGGTAATCACTTAACTTTAGAAGTCCCGTTGCTTGTTTAGCCTTCTTCTGTAAAAAAAATATATCCCCCAAGAGCCAGCAACGATCAGACGTTCGTGATTTAACTCTAATAACCGTGCCCCTAATAGGCAGGCGCGTGTGAGACGAACGTTGAAACAAATTGCAGAATTTTCATCTTGCGCTTGTATAATTTGCTAATCAAGGGTTCGCCGTTGACAATCTCTTGTTACTTTGTAACGTAAAAAATACATTACCGAGAAAAACTTTATTTGACATGGCACATTTCATGAATAAATCAAGAGATTTGTTGAGAAAAGTTTTGTTTCTACTTGTAAAGAGATTGCGTGTAGTCTAGCTACTACGGGTGTTACGGTTATTGAAAATAAGGTTACTTTAACAGCAATTTTGACAGTAGTACGTCAGATAGCTCAGCCCCCTCACCCCGTGAGTGCTGTAAAGTGCCTTAAAACATTAAAAATATCGATATAATCTGTAAAGTTAGTTTCATTTCAATGAGTAGTATTTGCATAAATATAAGGAATCATTTTGGAATCAAAAAGTTTTATAAGCTAAAATATATAATGCACTATTGCTAAGGCCCACCAACTACTTAACGCTACGCACGTTGTACTATATAGCGCTACGCACGATGTATTACTTAACGCTACGCATGTTTTACTATATAACGCTACGCACGTTTTATTATATAACGCTACGCACGTTGTATAACGCTACCCACGTTTTAATATATAACGCTTTGCACGTTGTATAGCGCTACCCACGTTTTAATATATAACGCTTCGCACGTTGTACTATATAACGCTACGCACGTTGTATAACGCTACGCACGTTTTACTATATAACGCTACGCACTTTTTACAATAAAACGCTTCGCACGTTGTACTATATAACGCTACGCACGTTTTACTATATAACGCTACGCACGTTTTACTATATAAAGCTACGCCCGTTACGCACAATAGATAAGGCAGTTAAATGTCTAACGGAGAAAGGAACCTATTAGGAAACATGTTAATTGAACACAATTCACTGCCGCGTAATAAAGCTAAGTGCTATTTACTAAACTGTCCGGACCGCGTTCCCTGCTCTATTTCCACATGACGTAAGGAGGCGTATTGCGGGAATCTCCATACATCAATGTCTCGCACAACACTTATTTGAAAATGGGGTCATAACTTGTTCTGTGCTGTCGCCGCCGACGGTATAATTTTTAAATCAGTTAAATGTCTTTTCTGGTCTCGTGATATACGTATAAAATTTTTTTCGCTCTGTGGAATTGGGTTAAAAAGGCAGTCTAGACTTATTATAACTATGGTATAGCCAAAAGTAACACCAGCCGTTGCCGACCCAGAGATATGGGATATGGATAGAGATATGGACTTCACCGGTTGCCACCGGTCCTTCAAGGTCAGAGTATCGCAGCACCCGCCCGTACAAGCTGGACTTCCCTTCAACTCATCTGCTTGTAGCGCTATATATGTCTTGTATAGCGCTACAAACAGATGAATTGAAGATGTATGTATGTACATGCTGCGGCTGCCGCGCAGATGTGGGGTTTTTGCAGAATATTAGCGGTGGTTACTCCTGCGAATAGCCAGCACATAGCTGAGCAAAGACCAATTCGTTCAGCTTTACAACGCGTACTTATAAAATAAATTCTCTTTTATTCTATGTGTGCCATTTTTTTTTCTCTTGGTTTACTAGTCCGTATGTTTGCTATTTGTGTTGTACTGTCTGACCGGATTAAATAAAATTATTATTATTAAAGGTATACCTTACTAATATGTCTTTGTCTTTAACAAAAAAATAATACAAATTTCAAAATTATATGTTTAATTAATACGATACTTTTTCTAAGTATAATATAGCCGCCATAATGTTAGTGCTCAGGTGGTGTTTAATTTTTATTAGCGTCCTTAATTTTCAGGATCCCTATTTAATTTGTACGCGCAGCTTTACTTAGGCTTAAAATAACTATATTTTTATGAGACAAGGGGTAAACGAGCAAGCGTATTAGAAAATTAAGGCCCCTTCGACCTTCAACTTCCCTTCCCATGTCTTCCCTTGCCTACTGTACATTCCTAAATCCCTGTTTTGGTTAAGAATTAGAACAAATTACCGGCGTCAGTTTTTTCATCAAATTTTGACGCTGGATTTTTCAAGAGAAGAATTAATAGGCTGATGGTGAGCTAGTCCGTACTTTTTTTTCGATCGCATCAAAATTGATCAAACTTAAGCGGTAAATGTCTTCTCGCTGTTTTCAATAGATCATAAAATAGAGGTGTTGAATAGTGCTCTCTTTAAGGTAATAATAAAAATGACATTTATTCTGTATGCTTGTGTGCGTAGATGTATGGATGTAAAAGAAGCGATAAAGGTGTACCAGGATCGCGACAAATAGAATTCCGTGATCTCTATCTACCCTTCTGTGTTAGGAGCTTCAATGTATATTTATTTATTTATTCTGTAAGTGCTTACTCAATTCTCATTCGTTACGTTGGTAATCAATCTAAATAACTTTCTGTCAACATAAATCATTTTCTTTTTTGCGACAATCGTATATCAAATAATATTGCATGATACATGAGTTTGTGAAAAATATAATAGTATTACAAATATAACGTGTGAACAAAAACATGAGACCAGCTGCCGACACATTTAACCACGTTCGTCCTTGTTTGAACACAAGCGACAAAGATGTAATCTGGTGTTGTTTCTTTGGATTAGTTCATGGTGGAAACATTTTTGGGGACTGTACACGCCCGCCATTGCAAGCGTAATCGGATTCAAGTTTCAAGTTATTTTGCACGATTAGTAAGTATTTAATAAGCCACCGTCATAGTCATTGGAGCATCAAGTGAGTTGCACAGTGAGTCCTGGGCACAAACCAAAATTTTATATATAAATAAAAAATACATAAGACCCTTAGAAAAGTAAGTAGTAAAAATTATAAACATCAGATTCGACTTACTCACTAACGGCCGAACACTGAAACGTCAATTAAATATTTAACAGTGTCTTAAATGTTCGAATCACGCTTAAACTCGAAATTCGTATTCTCAAACGTCAATTGTACGCATATCTTAAATTTAATAGTTAGTCAAATGTAGTACTGTCGTCAATCAACGCCATTTCTCCGTCAAAAGAACTATCAAATCGATTTAAATAGCCCAAAAATCTAAGGGTAGTCGCGAGTACTCTTTAGTATCTGAATAAACTACTTACAACATTTTTTTATTAAAGAGTAAATGGCTGATTAGATGAGCATGCACTCAATTGTCTTGAGTAGCGTTTGTGTATACAAAAAAAAAATATATTCCTCAAATTTGAGTGTTCCAGTATTCGGTCATGACTGATAGCCATGCTATGATAGCCCAGCCCAAACTACTGAGCTCAGAGACTTGAAGTTTTGCAAAAGAGATTTTTGTTATTACGTAGGTGAGCACTAAGAAATTATTTTTTTAAATGTATCCCCAACAACTCTTAGGTAGGGGATAAAAGTTTGTACAGAAACAGTTAATTCCAATATAAGTTGACGTCAGAACTATATGATTAATTATATTAAATAGTGTTCAGCTTAGGCTGGACAAATGTCGGTTGCACGGCAGATTAAACCGCGGGGTTAAGCTTGTAGAAAATAAAAATATACCTCGATTGGGTCGAATGACATGAGAGGTTAAATTACTTAGGGATGGTAATTGCTGTATTGGTTAAAGTCATGAATATGTTAATCGTATGTGAATCAATACATTATCATACCATAATACGTAATAACAATCGCCGATATTCCACATACATTGTAAAGGTACAAAGGTCTCTCTTATGTAACAATATGATTCTTCTTGAATAGCCGTGCGTCAGATTACTGAAGTGAGATATATTCAATTACACGTTTCATTGCTTCTTTAACAATACCTTAAACCTAATGAATTTATTGATATTTCCTGATAAATGGTTAACGATATCACGTTCCTCACGACGACGTTGTATTACAAGGTGTTAAAAAATCAATTTTTATGGAAGAAGGTGGCAAGCGGATCACCAGATGTTAAGTGAACGCTACCCATAGACATCCGCAACAAGCAAATGTGTTGCAGCTGCGTTGCCTACCTTTAATGGACAGAGGAGGGCATAGACAGGAAGAAGGATATTTCCTTTTCCCCGTTAACCCCTTCCCATCCTTATGAGGAAAGGGTGGAAAGGGGAAGAGGACTGAAATTAGGCCTCCGGCACCTCACTCATCAAGCGAAACGCCGAGTACTTCTACTTTACGCCTGTTTTCTGTGAGGTCGTGGTATGTATGTCATCAAAGAATTACGAGCTAAATGAAATGGGTGATTTAAAGTAAGACGTTATGACATTCATAAATGTTTCACCACTGTACATTGAGTATTTGCACCTTCTTCAAATAGCCTACGTTATAAGTAGTTGTCTCTTCAAAGAAGAAAGAAATTCAATATCGGAAGGCTCAGTTTCTTGAGAACAACTCGGACGTAAAACTTTGTCTCGCGTTATTCAAAAGTTTTATAAATGAAACATGGTTCATTTGACGACATCTAAGTTGCAATGAAAAAAACCTACGGAGTTGTTGAAGTGATCGTGTATTAAATTACAATACTTCTACTACCTTTTAATACAAATAAAAAGAATAAAAAAACTTCAACGCTAAAAGCAAGCACGGTTTATATATACAGTGGCAGACCCAGCACCAACAATGTTGCCCGAAGAGGCCAGCTCGATCGGTGAAATACCATGATGATGATGAGAATACCAAATACACGGAGGGCAGGCGTGAAGTGACGTTTGTTTCGGCATTCAGCTGATGAGTGAGATGCCCGAGGCCCAATTTCTGTCCCCTTCCCTTTCCCATCCTTTCTTAATACGGATAAGATGGGAAAGGGAAGGGGATTGGACATAGGAATGATAAAAAGGATATATCTTTTTTCCTGTCAAAAACGACTGCACCGACCTTCAAAAATTATTTAATAGAAAGCTCTTCTTATCAGCGAGTAACATAGGATATATTTTTATTAGTCTGTCCTGGGCGAGCTACTAGTATGTAAACATTACTGTGTAGAGCTTACCTGTGGCGTGAAGTTGGGCGGCTGCAATGGGTTGCAGGGCGGCGGGGCGGCCGTGCTGCCGTAGTGCTGCTGGTATGATGACGTCAGGATCTTCTTGTGCGCAGACGCATGCGCACGATAGGCACTCACGCTCAGTTTCATATTTTATATTGTTTTTTAATTTCACTATGCACCTTTATTATTTTTAATAACAACTACTACAATCTACATTTTAATAACCTTAAATGTACTAGTGTAAATATAATATTTATCTTCATACTAATTAGTATGTTTCACATTTAAGTAGCCACAAAACGACACACAATATTTCTCTTCTATCAGCACCTTTCATCTGAAACAAACAAAATTTAATTATATTACAAACAAGCTGATCCCCGCGGTTTCACCCGCCGTAATTTAATTTAACCGACGACTGTACACTCTAAGCTGCACCCTATTTAATATGATCACATCGATCTAAGGTCAACTTACATTGGAAAATATAATCTTATAACGATTTAAAAAATTATATACCTCAATGTTCGACTACGTAATAACAGAAATATCTGTGGAAAATTTCAAGTCTCTCGGCCCAGTTTTCTGGGTTGCGCGTTGATATTTCAGTCAGTATTATATTATAGATTGTTTGACAATCAAAAATAGATTCTAGTAAGTGCTATCTATGAACAGATTAGTGGTAGGGGTACAGCAAAAGTGGTGGTACGGATGGATGACATATCCGTGGTTAAAATAACAAATTTTGTATATATTAAGATATTTGACTCTAATTCTTTTCGAAAAAACTTTAATGAAACTGTAATTTATATATATAAATCGAAGGTTTTGTTTCTGAAAATGGGGGAGGCACATTTAGCAAGAATAATTTTTCAACGTCCATTCATTCATAAGCATGTCAAAGTGTTCAACAATTAAATTTGATTGCAATATTGTTTTACATGTAATTTAAAAGTTGGCTTGATAGGAAACGCAAACTTTTGCAATTTGCGCAAGTTAAATTGAGACATGCTAATTTGTTTCCCACAAACAAGTGAACTGTGAATAAAACCCAGAACCGATACCAACATTTCACGCAAATTCTATAGCTATAATTTTCCTTCTGATCCCGTTCCGGACATAATATGACATCCTTACCATAGCCAAATAAATACTACATAGATACATAACTTTGATAGGTGTCTGAATAAGAATTTTCTATGAACGCCATCTTTATGGTTGATATTCAAAGACCACAACTGTTTTTTTCGTATCGGAAGTTATATGAAATTATACTCATCAGTGGCCATAAAGGAGCTCCTAAAGAACACACCGGAACCATACCATACCACAGTTTAGCTGCAACTTCGTGCATCACGCAGGTGTCTAATAAAACGATTTTCCTTCAGCGTTGCTTCCAAACCAATATATAAATACTTCAAGAAAAAAATAGATTATTTCCATGTTCTGGATGTTAATGGGCAAGGAACAATTGCAACATGTAATGATTTGTTTAAAATGTAAGGCAACATTAGTAACGGTAAAGTAAAAAGCAGAGTTAACATAATTATGATAACGTTGAGGTATATACAAAATTCAATTCGAGGTTCTTCTAACTAATTAAAAAACTTATTTGTTTTACAACAAACATATTATGGACATTTAACTTTTATTATTATATTTAAATAAAATAATCACGTATTTTTTTTGTTTGCGAAATTATAAACTTTAGTCGAATTATGGGCCTTCGTGTATTGATTTCAGATTGAAAAAGATTAAAATTGAATGTGTATTGGAATCATTTGCCTGAAATACAAAAAACAATATCTCTAAAACTGTAGCTAAACCGAAAAAATAATTTGTTCGTCTTGAGTTGACTTCTACAAACACTTAAAGAGTTTAAGAGAGAATATTGCTCAAAGGCGCAATTCAAATAGGCCGATGGAATCGGACACGTCTATCCTTTTAGGCTTTCCCTCAAAATAAATACCGAATAGTAAAGTAATGTAAAGTATTTTAACTTTTTCCTTAACTAGGGAGATCCATTATGAGAGATGAATATCGATATCGATATATAACGCAGCTAGATTTCAGAATGCGGATTTTATATTGTGTAATAAATAGGTAACTTAAAAAGTATTATTTCTCTTACAATAATTAATAGTTAACGTTAAAAAAATCTCAAAAATAACTCAATAACTTATGGCCGATCTCGATAATAAACCATTGAGCGATCAATAAGCTTCAATGACGAAATAAATTCAACGAACATTTTATTTTACAATCTAGTTTTGCTAATGACGTATCACTTATTTTATTTTTCACTTACGTCGTTACGTCGATATCGTTGGCATTGGAATAGACATCACTAGAGTTTATATTCTTATGAGGGGCGCCACATTGTCGAGAGAGGACCGAGGGCGATGCTACTGACAGCCGTCTCCGAAATTCTTTCATTCATCTTGTTAAATATCGAATACGAATGACATTTCGAAAGATCCAATACCTCTTAAAGTTTATATACTAGACGTAAATTTGAAATTAAATTAGTAGTAACATTACATGTAAATTAATTATTTACCGTTATCATGTGTATATAAATGCGCAACTATTAAGCTATGCTCAACGATAGCCAAGTTATTAACAAGAGGAAGTTGTTGACGTGGGGTTCAGGTGTTTAATATTTGAGGCGGTGCCTCGACCTAAATTTGGCTCAATTCCTCCGAATCATTTCCGTTGTTTTAATGTTGATGTATATACATTTATATTAATTTGACAATCGGTGAATTTACCGCATTTGAAAAATACGTTTATTTTAAACAATTGTATAATACTGTTCAAACAACTGTGTTGTACAAAACGGCGCCATTTTAATAACAAAAGCAATGGATTTAATACTTCTTATACTCTTATCCCAATCTTGTCAGTTTGAAATGGAAGATATTTCCATTTCAACAATCTGACTGTACTGTTAATGTTCTCTAAATATTTTACCAAGATTTAGTCCACATTCGAGGACATTTCAGTCCAAGGGTTGCTAGCCGCCGACTGTGAGCAGGCTCATTGTAAGCCCCGGTATGAAATCAAACTACATTTATTTAACATCATGCTCGTAATATGCTCTACCTTACTATATATCACTGGTGTGAACAAAAGTCGGCTTGTTTACGTCCATGCGTACGCTGGGCGAGCATACAAAAACACATAGGTCACATTCAAATGTTTTAGTGAACTGCCCGGGGTACGTAGTAACACAACAAAATATCAGCCGCTTATAGTTATCGACTACGCATAGCGTAATGGCATATCATCGTTTCGGTGTGAAAAAAATTGAATATGAATTAAAGTCCAGAAACTGCGTATAACGTTCGGTCACAGTCGGCTGACAGTACGCTCGGTTTGAACACCTTATAGTTAAAATATATCCGGTCTTGGAAGTAATCCAGATTACCGGTGCTCTATCAAAATAAAATTAATATTCAGCCGCGGATCATCTGAGAATTACATTACTGTATGTAAAAATGTAATCCCGCTGATTATACGCTCGTCCATTGGGGAATACGTAAACTTGTTCCTGTTTTACATAATCCGTATGAATGAATCTCTTTGGGTCTCTACGGAATGAAATAAATATAAGGCATTTATCGCGATTCTTTTTTAAATTATCTTCATACGAAAAAGAATTTCATTTAAAATGAAAAAAGAATTGTTATTTACATTAATAAAGTTGTTTCATTATTAGTAATTTTAAAAGTTTTTTTTTTGTATGGGAATTTTTTGTATGGGAAGGGGAGAAAGATTTTACCGGGGAGGGGATCTTTTTTAGCTTTTCCTCTGTCCATTAAACGTAGAAAACGCGTCTGCAAATCGTTAGCTTGATGTACATGCCTATTGTGGCGGTTGCTTGAAATCCGGGTGGACCGCTTGCTCGTTTGCCATCTTAAATTATATAATAATAATAAGTAACATAGGCAGTCATAAGAACTGCCGACAGAAGTGAAAACTACAAACACGTGAGAAGGTGCGACAATAGTTCAAAAATAAATAAACAATTAACTAAAGTAAACCCTTGTCCGTAAATAATCTGAACCGTAAAATTAAATACAGGTAAAATAAATGAAAACAAATTTCGTAGAAACCGATCCAAATTCAAATAAGCGTGTTGCTTACGCGTGTAGCTGTGTGGCTTGTTGAGCAGATTGTTCACACAAACCTATGAGATTTTCCCCTACCAAATATCCTCTAACGCTACAGAAGCTTTCACTACAATAACAAAGAACCCTCGTCCTCCTCGACTCCACCTCGATAGCGGGGACAAAGAATAGCGTTCCCTCAATCCTTGCAGACAACCAGTGCGACTCTCAAGGTAGACTTTGAAGAGTCTATCTCCTCTTAGTTTAGCGTGATGTCTAACG
>JWHW01028852.1:124633-147490 GCA_000931545.1 Papilio glaucus | reverse complement strand
CAGCAGTAGTAGCGGCTGCTCTGGCAGCGAAATCAAAGTGGATGGCGCTGATATCCTTCTGTGAGGCCGTCATGAAATCCAGAAAAAGATAGCGGAGCAGGATCGGGAGAGGGCCGATCCTTCTCGGAGATGACGTCGGGGCGTTCCAAGAAGACGCTCTGGCCCATCTGCCCCGTAGTCCCGGGCCAAAATAGGGCTACTATTGTCCCCCTCTTTTTGTTGCAATGGCGACAAAGAGGGAGCAGGGTCGTGGGCGGTTAGGGTGGGGGCCCTGATCGCCTTACACAACGATCCCGGGAAGACGGCAATATGGTGTGGTCCCCACTATAAAAGTGCAAGGGGTGCAAAAGGGGAGCGCCCGCTCCCCAGGGGCGCGCGAAAGCTCAGTGCAGGGAGGACCGGTGCGTTCCACTGGAGATCCCGGAGCCCCCGAAAACGCACTCCAGGATGGCCACCGAGGGGGTTTTAGTGAGTTAAACCTCACATAAGCCTTTCTCTCAGAAGCAGGGTATCTTGGTTAAGACTTCCCCTCCGAAACCAAAAAATGCTTCCATTAAATATTTCCGGTTTTCAAAATTTGTCGTGATCGTTTTTCCTGCAGTAATTGTCTGGACGTTAAAGAAATGTGTCGATTTTCTCCGAGGGAAGTTTTAATTCGATGAGCATTCAGTCGCCTCTCCCGTCGCTTCTAAATTGGCTGTCCCGTGTAATGTAAAATTCATTGCTAACTCCCCTTTATGTCACGAAGAATTTCAATGGCATGGCTTTGATGAAATTGGCAGTTGAATAAAAATCTTTTTTTGTCATTTAAAAACACATTTCATGTTGATAGGAGTAATATTATAATATACTAATTTTAAATGTTAAGTTTACTATAACATACTTTTATTTTGAATGATTTTTCTTCTTGCAAACAACGGAATAAATTGTTTACCTCTATATGTCGACATTCCCGGAAGACCAATTGCTTAGTGTAACATAAAGGGATTGAACCTGTATACGATAATACAACAGAGAGAGGTGTGCCAGGACCTACCAAATGGAAATCGGTATCTCTCTTTTTTAACCGACTTCAAAAAGGAGGAGGTTATCAATTCGTGTGTATGTTTTTTTGTTAAACAGAACCGATTTCGATGATTCTTTTTTTGTTCGAGAGCTAATGCTTGTCGATTGGTCCCATTTTTTTAGTTAAGATTCGACCGGTAGTTTTTGAGTTATTCTTAATAACGCATAATATGACTACGTTAAATTTTACTTTCTTGGCTTATGTTGGCTAAACTATAGGACTTACATTAAAATGATGTATGAAATAATTGTAGCTCTTTATATAAGCTAAATAAAAGTCCCCGGATGACATATATCTATCTTCTATAGTTGTCTCACAATAACCATTTTTATCTTAGGACACATTAATTAAAATGCAGTCGATACTTACTACGCGATTATTCGTGATCGGTATGAATCCATTTAAATGTCTTAGTTATCAAGATAATTTATTGAAGATTATAATTGTTCCTCGAACTATATCATTCTGACCAATAATTTAGAAGATATCAAAAGCTTAAACTACAAATTAAGTAAAAACTTCGCGCAAGTGATTTCAAAAACCCCATATAAATTAGATTCACTAGTTTTTTTTTATAGAAGAAGGTGGCAACAAGCAAGCGGTTCACTTGATAATAAGTGACATCTAAGCATTCGTGCCACAGATATTGTTGTTGCAGGCTTTTTCACTTATTAAATCTGCCGTAAACTATACAAACACAAAATGCAATACTACTTAAATGTTTTTTTTTCACTCACCGTACAAGAATTTAACAAGAGCCACAATAGAGGTTCGCTTCATAATATGACAAATATTAACTTTGAAAAATCAATAATTATTTTACAATTAGAGAATAATACCATTTAATAAAATAATTACTTCTATTCCATTAAATTTAATAAATCAGATGCGTTTGAGAGGTTTAGTACACTTAATTACCTTCTTAATAGCGTAGGATTTAGTAAACGACTTCGTGTTATTTTCAGGTAAGTTGTTGGTAATACAATTTAAATGGAAATTTATTTCAATGTTTACTGGGCTGTTTAATTAAGACTTAAAATAGACCTCTGTAATTTCGCGTAATGAGATAATTTTATCGTCTTGAAATTTCTTAATTTTAAAACGTAAAGCCAGAAGAGTTTTGACATGGCGCTCACGTAGAAAACGACGCAGCGAATTAAATGGACATCCAATACGGACAAATCGATGATTTGATTAAGGTCACGGGAGTCTGCCGGATAAGGCCAGCAAATTACCTACCTTTATAGCGATCCTTGGATAGGGGCAACGCTCATGTATGACATCTTTTGGCCGATGATCATGATGATTAACAGGACTCAGTAGTTATTGGTACACTAATCAACAACAACCTTTAATTTGGTAGTTCTATCTTCATATTTTATGGCAGGGTATCTTTTAAAGCTTTCCCACAGAACAATAAATACACTAGACCTTGTTTCATTGTATGATATGTTGTAAACTAACAAACGTCAGTTACCATACATGGCGGCCATTACACTTTTTATACTTACATCAGAAATGTTGTAATTTTGTGGAAATAGTGAGCTAAGGTGTAGTGAAATTGTATAATATGAAAAGTTCATGTTATAAGGTATTATGGAAAAAATGTTGTTTTTCTAAAATAATGAAATTTACGAATTTTAAGGTTAAAACCTTTGTTTACAAAAAAATCACTTCTTTCTGGGAAACAAGCAGTACTTACCTTGTGCATAAAAAGTATAACCTTACTCCAGCGTAGTGTATATCATAAAACGAAATCGTAAAATTACACACACAAACAACACAAAGTTGCAAAATTACTTGTTTCAGTGTAAACAGCACTTTGTTTTTCTGAGTCGTGTCGTGCAAAGAATAAATATTACCCAATAAAAGTTTTCTTTTACCTTTGTATTTGATATTTTTCACAGACTAGCGTTAATACGTAATAGCGGACGAGGGCTTAGTTTGCGAGAACAAGGATTAACTTTGAACTACCATTAACTATAACCTCAAATGATTTATCGGCGTTAAACAACTACTTTATAGTGTTACAAACCTTTCTAAATGAATATTTGTTGCTGTTTTTGTGTGCAGTCACTTTTGAAATAAGACGCGTCTTGATTCACTTTGAAACACTTTGTATTTTTAGGAAACAGTAAAAGAGAATATTGCAGACACTTGTACTACAGAAAAAAGGAGAAAAAGCCCCGAACAAAGTCAAAATAGATATGGATCAAAGTATCTATATATGTAAATGATTCTATGGAAAAACTTATACAGCCTTCACACAGCTGTCCTTGACATAGCCGGAACCTAATCGATCACTCCCTACATTGATATCCGCAGGGCTAGTCGATGAAAAAAACCTTGTTATATAAATTTAATCTCATAAACCCTCTCCATCAATAACTGTCGTCGGCTGACATACGAGTGACCTTGCAATGACCTTCAGTTATTTCAGAGTAACCAAACTTTTAAAACAACAAATTAATACTTTAATTGTACAGCTATGCTTGAAAAGTAATTCCTTTAGTTTATTTTATGCATTTTCAGCAATGGACGCACGAACACAGGTGAATGTTTTTTTTTAATAGAAAAAGGCGGCAAACGAGCAAGCGAATCACCTGACGTCAAGTGAGCGCCACCCATAGACATCCGCAACAAGCAACGTTTTACGATGAAATTTCTTTCATTTATTATTCTTGTATTCAATTTTGAATGTAAAGATGCAAGGGTTTAATTTTGTTGATACTTATTTAGTTTTGACTTCTTAGTCGCGGTTTCCCATCTGTTTCGAGTTTTTAGTACTGTCGGCAGTCCTTTCGGCCTGTGTGTATTTTTAAAAGGCAATCGAGCAAACGTCTCGTCCGATGTTAGGTCGCTAACACACCAAGCAACAATGAGAACGTCCAGAGGCGTCATTAGATTCGTATAATACCCGGAATGTACCATAATAGTTTATAAGTTGGGTTTTTATTTTTCTTAAATAATAATAACAAAATATTACTAGGTGAATTAAATTAAGAAGGCGAAGGATTAATTAAGTTATTTGGAAATGGAAACTAAACTGTTACGTCGAGACTCTTCAAATTATATAACATAAAAAAAGCTAACGTGTAAATTATCATGTCAAATAATGTCCCAAGTTAAAAACTTTTTGCCTGCAACTTTACTAAGTTGTATATGTAAATGACTTCATGACCAACTTGTAAGAAGATTACAAGATCTCCGGTGTCTCTCAGAAGCAGCTTAAAAGTGGTTCTTACGGAGTTAGTTTAACCAAAATTATTCGAATTGAGAACAGTCTCTTCTACGCTTGAATTTGAATGTGTATATGTGTACTATCTAACTTCAATATCTTCTCACAGTTTAAAGACGAGTTCATTTGTTTCGACAGGTGTAAAGCAGAAGTATGCTTCTGCGTTTTGTCTGAGCGGTGCCTTAGATCCGATTTCAGTCCTCCTCTCTTTACCATTGTTTCCTGATAAAGATAGGATGGGAAGGGAGAGGGGATGGATAGATAGGATATTATTTATACTAGAAATTAATATAAAAGAAATTAAAGAGTCCCAGAGTTACAACCGTCTGAAAGGATTAATTAAGTAACCTTTAGGCAAACTAGATAAGCAAGGCGAAAGCCTGCCTGATTGAGATAATTACTAATTGTCACCGGAGGGCTTTTACAGCCTATTGTGTAATCTGGCCTCGCCACAGAAATATTAAAACTCGTTATGACTAAAATTACAATATTAAAAAACATAGGCTCATAAAATGAAATGCCGACAGAAATTAAAAATCAAAACAGGTGGAAAGGCAAGATAATGGTTCAAAAATATGGGTCGGCGTGACCGATGAAATACCACGACCCCACAGAAGACAGAGACTTCCCATTCTTTTCTAGAGAGGAAAGAATGGGAAAGGAAAAAGGATTTTAGGGGGGAAGGGATGAATAGGTTTTTTCCTAGTTTCTGTTAATATGTGTTTATTATCATTAATGGACAGCCTCTTCTATCGCAGAAGAACAGAAAAAATCATATTTCCCCCCTCCCCAGTCAAAACCTTCTCTCATTCCTTTTCTAGAGAGGAAAGGGGACGCGGGGTTGAATTAGGCATCTGGCACCTCACTCATCGGACGAAACGCAAAAGTATACTTTTACTTCACGCCTGTCTTCCGAGGGCGTTGTATTTTACTGGTCGAGCTGGTCCATTTGTGCAAAATTGTTGTTGTTGGTTCTACCACTGTTAGAATTAATATGGAAGTAAAATGTGCTCTGTTTTTATGGTACCTAATACATATAGTACTTTATTATGGTATCAGTGACTTTTCAAAACTGTTAAATCGAATACAGAACGAATTATGCAGGACAAACAAATATTGTTCCAAAATGGCAAAACATTTTAAAACTTTTTGACAATATATTAACATATTTTGGCGCATTAACACAACATTGATTTAAATCACAGTCTATTTTTGTGCATATTTAATATTAGCTATATGTTAAAGTTTCATCAAAATCTATCCAGAAGTTTTGACGTGGAAGTGTCACCAACATCCATCAATCTCTGTGCACAGAAACATGTTAACTTTTGTAATAGTACCCATGATAAAAGGTAGGTCCTTTTCTGTAGGTACTGTCCTTTACTGATCCTGGTAATGTGCTAGCAAAATCTGTTGAGTCGTTAAAGCGTGAAATCGCAACAAACAAACAAACCTACATCCGTATTTACTTAGGAAAAAGTATGATGTAAGACGAAACTTACACATTTATCGTTGAAGCTGTAATGATGTATGTATGATTATTTTCTCAACATTTCTTTATGAGCGGAATTTGAAATAATATGTCTGAATATTTGCAGTTCTCCTATTTGCAGTCCTCTAGTGTTGTGGATGTTCTCCTCTGGCGTCGTTGATGACTTAACATTAGGCGGCCCGCTGCTCGTTTGCCTTCGTATCCTATAAAAAACTATATAGAGTAATTACCACGTCCTCATAGTGTTGGTATGTACTTCTGTGACTATAGAGTGAAATTTGCGGGGAAGATCCGTATTTTATTTATTTTATAGTATTATCTTCTTTTTCTTATCTTTTTGTCTTTTTTCTCTTGTGCAAAATCTTGCAAGGCATCTTTTTAACTATTCTAATGCGGATTTTAGCGGGTATGTGTGGTCATATACCATCAGGGTACGCGTGCCCGTTCCCCTACTTCTTAGAAATACTAAAAAAACTATTGTTGGCTGCCTTTAAATTTAATGCTTAAGTAATGACACAAGGAGGACGTTTCGTTCAACGAGAATATGGTCATATCCGTTGATCAGTTTATATTAGCGATCTGTTCGTGCCTTATCCTATAGAATCACACCTATAAAATATTGATGTGATTTATTTTCGTACGATCTTAGCAAGTCGACAAAATTGAATAAAGATTTATATATATAAACTACTTTCTTAGTATCCAAAGAAAAGTGTGAAATATTTTTACATGAATGAACTTCGATAATAGTTATAGTTTACATTAAAACATTAAACAAGCATAACTATGTTTTCGTTATTTAAGGAGAGGTCAATATATAAAAATAGACTATGTACGTGTGTCGTAATAATCACTTAGGAAATGTGACATTTTCGCTCGTAAATGTAATAAGAAACTTTTTGTGAGCATTTCCAAAGGAAATATAATCATAAATCATTTTGGGACGGCCAATCCTTCGTATGTATAAAAATTATACTTATTAGATATTTCTAACCTACATATGTTACATAAAGAGAAGTAACATATATACGCTAAAGCAAATCAAAAATTATAATTTTTACTGAAATCTTAATCTTTTTGAATAGGACAACGGAATCGTCTTTAACCTTTTATAAGGTTTCTAAGAAACGGGATTCTTACCACGATTAGCCTTTTTGAGCTCCCGATATTTCAGCACAGTTGCAATCGCCATGGTCACGGGCAGACATCCCGTTTCTTAGAAAACTTTTATTAGTAAAAACCACGAAAGTTTAAAGTTAAACTTTTTTATGGAAAATGGTGGCAAACGAGCATGCGGTTCACTTGTAGTTAAGAGACCGTTACCCATAGACAACAAGCAAATAAGTTGCCTTCAAAAAAAGTGAAATGGAAAATGAATACTTTTTTTGTAAGGAGTATGCCAGTCATCAAGATGTTGTGTATGGTATCTGAAGCTCGAAACTTATTGGTTCATTCATGTAACAGGTCAGTTTTGCCGCTGTTAAAAATCTTTATTTACTAACAAATATATAAATCCGAATGTGAGTTTGTATGTTACGCTTTAACTCCTTAACAACTCATCCGATCTTTAAGAAATTGTACGCACACATTCTCAGGGTTACAGAAAATCAAACACCTTTTAACCTGAAAAAATATTCCCTAGGGATAGTAAAATAAAACCTAATGTAGGTTGAAATGGTAAGGCATGACAGGACAGTAACGTTATGTAGTTTTGACATTTTGTTATTTACCAATGCAAACTTTTTAACAGTTACCTATAGTTCCAAGTTATTTTATGCCAAATCAAATAACAAAAAATTCCAGTGAGGAAGATAAAAAACTAATGAGTGCGAAGTCGCGGGCAACACCTAGTTTATAAATATCTTATAATGGAGGGAAAATAATATTGTTATAGTTATATAACTGTATAGTTTAGCTTCAATTAAGGTCAGACACGCGTGGAGCCGCGTCGTTGATCTGCTAAAAGGATACGATCGCTTCGAAAGTGTCGGATGTATAAATCTGAACAAAACCGCCGGCGGGAGTTTACTGCGTCGAAACATTTCCCGATTACTTACAGCAATCGCACTTTTATTACTTCGAGCGAGTTGAGTTAAGTTTTCTTTAGTCTGGCTAAATAAACTAGGACGAAAAAACCGCAAGAATTTGCACATATTTTGTCGTAAAATTTGTTGTTCTTCAAGAAAACAATACAGGCTGTCATAAGGACTGCCGACAGAAGCGAAAACACAATATAAGTAGGAAGGAATAATTTAATTAATAATCAACAAAAATATACAAGGGTTTATTTTAAAAACAAACGAATTTCTTAACAATAAAATTCTAAATTAAATACAAAAAAAATGAATGAAAAAAAGTTCGTCGAAACTGTTTCAAATTAAAATAAGCATGTTACTCACGCATGTTGTTCACGAGAATCTATAATAATAGCCCCTCACAAATATCGTCAATCGCGGCTAAAGAAGTTTTTATTTCAGAAAGCGGGATTTTTGGCTCATCGTTCGACCTTACATCAACCTTACCGTGGGTTTCCACTGCCGTAAAATCGTGTATCGAAGTATTCTATCTCTCTCATTAAAAAAACTGAGATGACAATATGTTTGCGACAAGTTTATACGTCAGTGGAAACCCACGGTTAGAAATGTTAATTATCAAATTCTCGTAATTATTTTGAAGTGGAAGTTTTCACATTTGTTAAGGAAAAATCTTATAGTGTGGCGTAAACAACATGCTCAATATACGTCAGCAACATGTTTATTTGAATTTGGAACAGTTTCGACAAACTTAATTATATCTTTCATTTATTTTTCTTATATTCAATTTTGAATTTTATTATTAAGATAACACAAGGGTTTGTTTGATGATTTTTTACAGTTTATTAATTTTTGAACTATAATCTCGCTTTTCCATCTGTTTTGAGTTTTCACTTTTGTCGGCAATCCTCATCACTGACTGTGTTTTTTTTATTATTAGTTTTTTAAAAGCTATCTCGAGCTTTTTGCATCACCAATTCCCTTCATAATACGGCCGTCAGAGTAAAATACATGTAGTAAACTTAATATTGCAGCTATAAAATCGTACTTCATCTTAAACTCTACAAATTTCTTTTATCCCAATATTTTCCAGAACTATTGTTGCTGGTCATGACAAAAGAATACACAATGAGGTTGTATACGAATCGTGGACAAAATTGCGCATCGCCCGCGGTCGCGGTCGTCGCAAAATTTTACGCCTGCCGTTTGTTTTGTGAATGCGTTATTCAATGTTTTTGTTGTAGTTCAGTTTGAGCTAAACATATTTTATTTAATGTAGTATTATGTTACATTCCGTTAAGTGTATCGGTATCTATGCATGTATTAGATTTCTTAAATATGGTCTGTATCTGTCATAAGCATTTTTCTCATATCAAGAATATAAGTATCTAAAAAGTATGTTAGGCGTAACGTTGAATAATAGGATGAAAGAAGACGTAGCGTTGTAAGCGAAAACGACTAGATTTGAGAAAGGTGTACTTCGGTGGCTCGGGCATGTGGAAAGGATGAATGAAGGGAGTGTAACGAAACAAATTTATGTTGCAAAAGTGAGTGGCAGCGTTGGCAGGGGATGTCCAAGTAGAACTTATATCGATCAGATTAGTAACATACTAAAGAAGGGCGACATAAGTAGTAGCAGTGACAGTCGAGCCTGTATGCGTAGATCTATGGATGTAGAAGAAGCGATAGAGGCGTGCTAGGATATCGACAAATGGAAATCCATGATCTCTACTTACCCCTTTGGGTTCCGGGCGTAAGCGTATATTTTTTAAAGAATATTATGTTATTTGATATGGTTCTATTGTATGGTCATTCTCTACCCCTAACAACGTGTGTGTAAAATTACATGATGATCAGTTGGCTCGTTAAGGTGTTAACGCGTAACAAGCTCACTGTCGTCTTTATAATATTAATAGTTAGGTTAGCTATAAGTTTTTGATGATAATAAAATAAAAAATGAATTGAAGTAATTATTTGATACGGACGAAATAAAAGCTAGTCGGTAATAATGTAGTGATACATCACTAAAGTTTAATTAATGTTTAACGTATTTATATCTCTTGAGACGCTTTAAGTGACTATTGTGCATAGTACAATTAACCGATTTGCTTTCAGCGAAGTCGTGTAGGCGATTGTGGGAAGATCAATTTGTGCTGGCGCGCCGCCCACCGACTGCGGAAATAGCCCAGCCTTTTTATGTCTTATTGAAATGTCTTATGGCTAATAAGGCTATTCTTTTCCTAATAAATGTATTTTATTATTTTAAAATGCTATTCCTATATGCTCCTATATGCTATAGCTCTTTGTTAATATTGGATAGGATGTATATGAATTTCTTAAATGAATAGAGTCACGGGGACTGCCGAAAGACCTGAAAAGTTAAAAATAATCAAAATTATATGATTCTTAAATTGAAAAAGTTGGATAAAAAAATAATAAACAATACCGACGAGTCGGACTCGCGCACGGATGGTTCTGTACAATCCATAAAAACGGCAAAATAATCACGTTTGTTTTTATGGGAGCCCACTTAAATATTTATTTACTGTTATAGTACTTGTTGTTATAGCGACAACAGAATTAATCATCTGTAAAAATTTCAACTAACTATCACGGTTCATGAGATACAGCCTGGTGACAGACTGACAGATAGACAGACTGACTAACAGCGGAGTCTTAGTAATAGAGTCCCGATTTAGCCTATGGGTACGGAACCGTAAGAGGAACGAAATAACATGTCGTTCTTTATATTTAAGTCAAGTGTAGTATTAGAATATAACTATTAAAGCTTAACATTTAAGGACAATTATTTAAATTTATATTAATCAATGAGTTGTGTGTGTACCTGTGTAATAAGACTACTAGCGCCATCTATTAATCCATATCCATACCAAAAAATCAATTCAAAAATATCCCAAATAATAATATCCTAATAAATAATCAAAACCTCATCACATACTCGTACACATTACTTTTCACATTGTTTTTCTTCTATTTATGAAGTTGTTATGAATTTATATAGAACGTATATCATTCTGATATTCAATATTATCCAATATGTATTCCGCGGAACCGCACGTGCAATGAATATCTGATAAGTGAGTAATCCGATGTAATACCTCTTAGGGTATTCACTTTAGTTGAGAGTAAATTCTTACGTCTCGCTCCATTTGGTTCCTTCCAATCCTCTTACCTCGAATAGAAACGCTGCGACCTGAACTAAACTCAACACAATCACTCAGTGCATCTACTTATTAACGACTTCGTTGGTACCCGGCGTCGCTCGAAAGAATTTATTATAAACTAGCCGCTACCCGCGGCTACGCACACATTCATTCCTTATTTTCCTCGCTGGAATTTATTTTAATTTGAATCTGACTAGGAAAGGACCAAAACGTTGTAACAGACCCTGAATGAAATGTATGAAGGTCGTCGAGACGGATCTTTTTAAGAATAATTTGGACTTTCGAATGAGAAAAGGCCGGTTGGAGAAGAAGTATAATAACTTTGATATGTATAGGAAACATTTGTTCAAAAATTGTTATTGTCGAAACATATAACGGTACCAAGGCAACCGATATTGTAGATGAAGGTTTTATTCACCCATCCCTCGGGAACAGTGTATATTCCGGATAAAAGGAAAATATAAAAACATGCGCGTATGAGAATTAGACGTTGTGAAAAATTTCAATACGATAAACGAAGGAGATAATAATAGGGTGGTATAGGGAAATTCCTAACGATTTTGTAATGTGCAAAAGAAAAGGTAGGCCAATCAAAAACTAACATTTTTTTGTTGTTTAAAATATCAACTCAAAAGTTGCACTGGACAGAACAGATGTTAAGAGAAAAACGGATAATAACAGTATCCACGGAATGGGAAAAGGAACAATGGACGACAATTAAAACGATGGGAAGATGGCATGAAAGGGTAGCAGCAGGCCCGTAATGGTTACGAAAGCGAAGGATAGGAATAAATGGAGATCTTTGGACGAGACCGATATGTATAAAGAAAAGCCATTTAATGACAACTGAGAACAAAAAAATTAAAAAAGTAAACGTAAGTAAAGAAAAAACAAGTTTTATATTTTATGTAAAAATAGATTAGGTTAGGTTATGTAAAAAATGTAGTTCATTAATCAGCAATAAAGGCTTATTTTATTTATATTAGATACGGTTCAATCAATTTTTTATTAAATAATTAAAACGTTTAATAATTACTACCTTTAAATATAAAATTCAAGTTCTCAGCTACAAATTACAAGTGCAGAACACATCAATCACCCGGGTCGTTTACTGCACCGCTCGAATAGCCGATCCGGCCGGTATCGACAGTAACGACCCCGTTAAATGGATGTTATGCTCGAAAGTGTTAACTGCCAATGTTTCAAGTGTTCGTTTAAAAAATCATTGCCTTTATCGCATTTGATAATAACTTTCCACTATGCAAGGTATTCTGGTAACGTCGTTTTTTATAGAATAATGTGCCAAACGACCAAGTAGTTCATCATTTGAAGTGAGCGATGCCCATAAGAATCTGCAACAACATAATAATTTGTAGATTCATTGCCTACGTTTAATCGACTGAAGAGGGGACAAACAGAAAAAAGAATATATCCTTTTCCTATCTATGCCCTTTCCTGTCACATCGTCTCCCACCCCATCCTTATTAGAAAAAGATGGGAAGGGCATAGTGAAATCAATACTCGTGTTCATGGGCCCACGAAATATAACCCATATGACAACAATATGGGTTACGACGAATTCCATAATTTCTCATCATTGTCTTATAAAATATAGATAAAGATTATCATATTCCTACTTATCTCTACTATATGGCCCCAGAATTACTTCATCACTTATAGTTTTTTTAATGGAAAAGGGTGGCAAATAAGCAAGCGGTTCACCTTATATTATATTAAGTGACCGCTACCCATAACCACCTGGAAAAAGCTAATGAGTTGCAGATGCATTGCCTACCTTTGATGGATGAAAAAGGAAACAGACAGTAAAAAGGATTCCTGTTCTTATCCATACCCTCGACCGTCAAATCTTGTTTCCGTTGCGCAGTGGAAGAGAACTAGATTTTGACCTACGGCGCCTCACTCATCAGATGAAATGCAGAATACGTCTACTTCGCGCCATTTCTGTTAGGTATTTCACCATCTTACTTTGAATGAAAGGAACGATTGCTTTAGAATTCAATGCGCAAACATAAGTAATTTATAACAACCGTCTAGGATTGATGGAAAGATAACAAAAGATATATGACTTTATATAAACAAAAGAAGCCGCAGAACTTGAATCTCGTTCGCTGCAACGTGCCGGAGAAACAAGCCAGTTGCAATATTTATTCACTATTATTTACAGCTGTATTTACTTATGGAAAACAAGCCAGAACGTTCTCGAACCACTCGTTCACTGGAATAATATAACATTGTTTCTAGTACATAAACACCAGACGAATATATATATTGAGACTACAACGCAGTTAGTTTTGCAGTTTGGATTATATGACATATTAGCTACAAGCATGATAATACTTATTGGCACAAAGTATTAATAAATAGCACTCGAGAATACGTAGTTCTATAGGTCACTATCATAGCACACTCCTTTCATTGCTTCTATTTTCATACATCTGTAAATATAACGCACGATAACACATCCGAACCCTGCATGAAGATCAGAACAATTACCAGTATTATATCGAACTTGTTTTAATTTATATGTGTAAGTTTCAATACATAGCTATTATAATACGCAATCAATAAAAAAATAGTAACTGCTAACAAGATGTAACCACGAACGAATCTCTTTAACAAATCGGTCCGACCAATTTCACAGCAGACGAACATCGCTCCAATATATTGCGCTTAATACGAGCATCCGATACTAAAGTGGCTATAACATAAAGATTAGGTATAAAATATTAACCCATTGTATTTTTATTCATGAGAATATTGATGCATTATTCTACTAATAAAATATTATAAACATGAGGATGTATCGTTCGTAGCTTACTTACATAAACCTTGTTACTTGTCACAGCAAGATGTGATTTTTGTAAGCAAGGTTTTTTTCATATTGCCTTATAACATTAGCTATCCCTATTACACAATTTCACTTCACTTTATGTCACTATTTCCACAAAATTACAACATTTCCGGTAAAAGTATAAAAAGTATAATGGACGCCATGTATGGTAAATGACGTTCATTTGTTTATAAATCATATCTTGCAAAGGAATTATAAACTGACGAAGATCACAATCAGTCGGCGACATACGCATATTATAAAACAAAGTCCCTTCGCCGCGTCTATCAAGTCCGAACACGATAAACTTGAAAGATTTCTGAATCGGATTTTCATACTGTTTTCACCA
The DNA here is from genome assembly GCA_000931545.1 of Papilio glaucus. Classification (NCBI taxonomy): domain Eukaryota; kingdom Metazoa; phylum Arthropoda; class Insecta; order Lepidoptera; family Papilionidae; genus Papilio; species Papilio glaucus. The sequence continues at coordinate 133,276 of JWHW01028852.1, read as the reverse complement.
ATAGACGGTGTGAATCATGGCGAAGGTATTCGATTCACTTACGTTATATATAACGAGCAACTGACAAATTCCAGCTACACACTCAATAGCTCAAAGCTCAATAACTCAAGCTTCCCTGCGAGAATATTACATTGTCTAGACTCGTAGCAAAGTTAACCAGTGTAGATGTGGGGGAAATAAACTTTTCACTTCAATTTTGCTCAAACGTTCTCTTAAAATAAATGTATTCATTCTACACATTCCTTATTAATCTAAGCGTTTGAAATTGATAGCATTTTATTAAAACTTAGTGCACACCATTAATTAAGCCGTTGAATTAAAGAACTTCGAATCCTAACTATCCCTCTGTAAGTTTTTTTTTTGAGAGATAAAAGGTACCCTATGTCCTTTGATCGGTCGTTATTTTTTTATTTAACAACTCACTACTATCGACGGTTTTAGGCTATTCAACATGACGCTATCTGATTTCATTTAAACAAAAAGGTGCGGCGAGTAAAACCGTAGGACACAGCTAGTGCTTCATAAAACAACGGATCTCCCTAGAGACGTTTAAAATATCATAAAATAAAAAAGAACATTTCGCATATTGTGTAAAATGAACTCAATGTAAAATCAATTTATCAGTTACCGAACGCTGTGCGAGCTTTAATAAATTTAAAATATGCTTTGTGTTGCTAGTGAAGGCGTGCACTGAAGTTAACGTTGTAATTTCAATTAATTAATTGATAATTGGACGCTAGGAACCGCGTGGTGGGCACACGATTTCATGCTACATATGGTCTCAACTTTCATGTGTCATAGCAAATATATCAAGTCAGAATTACATTTTACGATTGAATCATTGATTCTGTAATTCATTCATTCTTTTATTCATTGGTTTTTACTTTACTACTTATTAAGCGTCATTCATTATTTAAGCTTCACCTTCTTTTATTCATTCTTTCGTTCATGTTCATTCAATTGTACACATAATCTTTAATTTACGGTTATTTTTATTAATAAAATAAGTAATCTTTCAAATGTTGTTCATTTTATCTATTTATTACTATATATTTTATTTTCAACAAACGCACATCTATATCTTAACCAAGTTGATATATTATGTTATAGCACGTTCTTTGTGAGGAAAACGATAATGCCGTACCGTAATTCATCCAAGCGAAGCCAGGTACTAACAGCTAGTATGTACACATATATACACAAAGAAATAAAACAAGTATATATTGATAAATGATTTTTGAGTAAAATAAATCTTCTATAAGTCTTATAACTGTCTACCGTAAAGGATTATATTAGTTACCTATAAACATCCCTAAAAGCAATCAAGATTGGTAAGAGATCCTTTTCCGTCGACGCGTTGTGACTGTATCGCCGCAAACACGCAGAGGCCGCGCGCGTTGTCTGCGCGCACATTAAACCTAGTGTGCAAAGGCCCTTACAAGTTATTGCCTCATACCTTTTAAATGGACCGGAAAATCTAGAATGAACAAAAAGTTATATTTACGCGTAACAATTTTTCTTTAGATAGAAGTGTTTTTTTACTAATATACTTTATTAAGATCAAAACAATGTACAGATGTTGCATTTAAGGAGCATTTACATGTACTATTCATGTTGTACATTGCCTGTATGTATGCGCTTCCACGTACACATTCACATGTATACAAATACTACTTGCACACGACAAGGCTGCGCGTGTTCGTGGTTTGCAATAACTACAACAGAATATATTGGCGATAAAATCTCTCAAAGCTATCGAATAAAATATGATTGAAGTACGAAGATAACAAATACATTGCCTAGACTATTGTAAAATTTAAATGCTTAAAGGAGTATCCAACGTGAATCTCTAACAAGATAGACTGACGGACCGACGTTCTGTTCAAGGTCGGGTATCCACTGTATGAGGCACGATTGGCCTGTGAGGGACTTTTGAGTGATAATAATGATGACGGTGTTGGGTATCACTATGTTGATTCTTTAGTAAATATATCTATATTAATATTATAAACAGAAAAGATTGTTTGTTAGTTTGTTCCGGTAGAGCCACGTGTTAACAGCGTAGCTTGCTCACGGCACACAATATTCCAAACGTCGCTGCGATATAATTGCATTTCCTTTAAATCGTAGTTCGATGATATTCAAAGTAAGTAGGACGCTTGAATTGTTCAGAAGAAAATTAAAATATTCTTCACATAGCGCGGCTTTCTTCTTCGCCGCAATTCATTTACCACAATTGATTTATACATAAACGATAAAAATTATTGTAGAGTTAGTACTCTTGTAAATCGGAACACAATCTAAATATGATATTTAGATTTTAAAAGTAGATATCATAGTAATAGTTGAAAATCCACGAGGGATCTCAATTTCTCAGCATATAGCGTATAACGGTGGAATCTAATTTTTTAGTCCCCTGATGAAACAGTATAATTTAAAGATGCTTTATTTACTTATGATTAAAATATATTATGTACATGTATATAGTTGTAGTTGTATATATTCACTTACGTTACATATTTTTGTGCTATATACATAGCACAGATTAGCTACATGTAGTAAATATACATACATGTAACTTAAAGGAAGGTTCGACGCAAATCCCCTAAGAAGTATTAGATCTTAATTATTCTTGTAAAGGTTTCACAAAAAAATCTATCTACTAATAACATCGTCATCGTTAACCAAGGGTCCTGTTACATATATTCATTAATAAAAAATAAATATGCACTCACACCCGTAACCCAAAAGGGTAGGCAGATATCATGGATTTCCATTTGGCGCGATCCTGGCACACCTCTCTCGCTTCTTCTACATTCACATATCTACGCATACATGCTTGTCGGTAATGGGTAAAAGTATTTTCAGTAGAACACTAATCGAATAAGTTCTCCTAGGGCGTCCCCTACCAACACTGCCACTCAGTTTTGCAATATAAATTTGTTTCGTTATTCTCTCTTCATTCAACCTTTCAACATTCCCCGAAGCATACCTTTCTCAATTCTAGTCACGACATCCACTTTTAAGCCAAACGCGTGAGCGTATATTAATTTTGTTAGAAATATTCCGCAATAATCGCTACAATCGCCAAAGATTGTCGCCATCATCCAGTACTCTCCCGATATCATTGATTAAGGGTCTCGGGAAGACTCTCTCGGAAATATCTCTTAGAGCACTGGTTCTTAACTGGTTCTTCAATTGTATAAAACGTGAAAGTTTCTCGGTGTATGTCCCTCATATAGATAAAAACGATCCCCGAGTATGATGTTTGGATCACTGGACCTGCGGACTATCAATCGCTTGTATTTAGAATTCCTGCGTGGACAGACCAGTCTCAGTGAAGAACGCACGAATTACGCCTTCACTGTTGAAAATATGCCGAAACTTAAAATAAAGTTGCTTTGGCGTATAAAAACTAAATACAAACTTTTTTTCTAATCAAAAAAATCAAATTATATTTCAGTTGGGTGCAGTTAACTTAAAAGTTTAAGAACCACAGTCTTAGAGCATAGCAATCGTTGTTAAGAGATCACTATTCCAGAGTTTGCTGGGTCTTGAACTTATTGCCCTTTATTAAACTTAATTAAAAAAAATTATGATAAGCAAAAACAAAACATTATTTTATCCAAAATAAAAAAAAAAAAATTATATTTTGCGATAGAATTTTCTGACCTAAAAAGGTAAAAATCTAGCAAAACGTTTTTCCACAATATGAGCAGAATGAAAAAGTTTTCCACCTTCTGCGTAAAATGTGTCATCTCTAAAAGAAAAACTAAAACCGCTCTGAAGTCTTGTCAAGACTAATGAACGTTGTCTTGAGTTACAACGTAAAACATTCTTCTTGGTATAATAAATAAACTGTAACTTTTTAGCTCTATCCAAGTATAAACTGATAATAATAATTATCCATTTGCTATTTACTGAGTTTATCGGAATAAAAATGTTACTAATGTATACATTTAAAATTATATTTTTTGTAAAGAAGGTAATGGATTTTGTAAATAATTCAGTTTAACCGAATTAAACTACATTTACATTGTAATCGCGAAATAGTTTATGGTGCTGAAAAATCAGTAATGTTTGAAGAATCACAGTTGTTTGTCCGTATCGTGAGTCGTTGATATTCAGCGATCAATACGCTTGCATCAAAAGCAAATCCAATATGAAAAATACATTAATATTTGTGGTGCTGCAATTATTTTCGACAGCGATGGAAACAACGTGGAAGATTGACAACATTGGTCGTCTTTTCACATGAGAAGCCCGCGCCGTAGTATGCCCGAGTACGCGTAAAATGCGATGTCGTATGTTGGACAATATAGTCGCCAGGGCTTATTGTTATATTCATCTGTAACAGTCAGTGGCTAGAAATCACTCCAACTGGTAGACAAGACTTCACTGTCAGAGTTGTTAAAGAAATTTTTCAATCTGATTGAATCAAAAATCTGACGGATTTCTTCACAAAGAACCATGTTAATGGACAAGTGAGTTGAATTATGTATTATGTTAAATAGCAGCACTGCAAAGCACACTACGGAATCTTAACGTAAACGACTCGCCTCGGGACAGGCTCAAGAAGCGCGGTGCGGCGCGTGGTCAAACCGCGGTCTCGGCGCTTACGGCTTCTCGTTCACGCGCTTACTCCTCTGTGCATGTGAAAATAAATATTAAATTTCTCTTCGTCATCTATCAAATGTTTTAATACACCTAAATTCCCAATATTCATATTGTGTACCCAATAATTTGTCGGCGCTGCTGATCCGCTTTGGTCACATTCTTGCTATACTGTGATTCCGTTCCTATTTGATTGATATGTATGCTTTGATCTTACGCACATATTTTGGTTTAGATAGTAGTTGTTAGTAATATCAAATATTTAAATAATTTGTTCTTAAACGAAACCTTATCCGAACTCGATGCAGCCCATATTATCCATCTCAATTAATAACAGATGGAAAGATAAATAGGATTGATTGATAAATAGGCTACGGAAGAGTTGTAATCAAATCGATTTATCAAGGTGATACGAAGTTCGCCGGGTCATCTAGTAATAAATAAATACGAATGTTTCCTACATATTGGCTCACTGAGAATAAACAAAATCTAGATTTTCCAATCTAGATTATACACCAAATATCTTTCAGTTCAAACGTAAACGTAATTTAAATAATAAAAATAGGTAATAGATAAAATGTTAGAGATAAAATTCATGACATCTTTTCATTATTTTTATTATTTGTGTAAATAAAGGCTATGTTTAATTTTATGGAAATTATTTACTCTTTGAAATGTTTTCAAGCAACGAAGAAGCGCTCAAGTTATTTTTTCAGTCGTTCATGCGTAATCTAAGTTACTGAATATTTCATGAAGCTACCGAGACGTACTAACCTATAGATGATGTCCTCCAGCGTAAAGTTTTTGATATTCAATTTTCATTGTATGTTATGCTGAATCAGACTAAATCTTTGAAAATTTTGACGATAGACTTATTTTTTATTAACTCCCGAGCATTAAACATATTTTTATTTTTGGTGATGTCTTTCCGTCTCGATTAATTATTCGCCAGTATTTTAACATGCAACATTATGACTATTTCTGGCACACGTATTTATACACTTCGCTCCTTCCACAAACATATTACGAGCTTATTCGTTATAAGAAAAAAGGTAACATACAATTTTACCCGCCGGATATGATAATAACAAAAAAATGATAATTGAAGTACTAACAATATTTTATATTTGCGTTATTTTTAAGAACCCCAAAGTAATTGTTTATCTTTTATTTGTTTCCATTAATATTTGATATATATTCAAAATATAACTTGTAGATTTCTAACTTCTCAAATACTAATATAATACAATAGTAAACATCTTTCATTATTTATCAAAATAACTTTGGAAACTTTTGAAACTTGGTGTAAGATTTCGGATAAGTTTTGTTATTTTGTAATTATGCTTTGTCTATTAAATAATCTATTTGTTATAAAGAGTTTAAACCTTTTTTTTCTGTTTAATTGAATTACTTCTACAAGTACAACTAAAATACTCATTATTCGTACATGTAGATGTTATCGTAAACTATTGATGTATATTTAGATATTTAACTTCATAGAAATAATTTTTATGTCTTCAAAAGCATCTTAATACCAAGAAACTTTAAATTATTTTGGGAAAATCATTGTTGTATAGGTTGTTTTCACACATCCCTGTGTAATTTAATGGTATCGAATTTATAGGTCGTAAGCTAACAATCTTTGAAAGGGTTTAAGTGCCTGTGTATAGGCACTTAAACCGGCGGTCTATTTATCCAAACAGATTTTAACGATATCCAATGCTCTAACGGTACGATCATATAATATTGTATTCCTAAAAGATTTTCTTCATTTTAACGTTTCCAAAAGCATAAAATTAGTTCCAGATTATCGAATTTAAAAGACAGCACAGAGAGAAATATTTTTTAAATATGATTTAAAGTTAAAACCTTCTTTTAAACCGATTAGGATAGAAAGCGATGAATATATATGAATCTATATCCTTTTTTGGCCCACAGACTAGTTGTAAATTTGGCGGAATGAAAAAAGAGTCGAAGCTGGGGCAAGTCGCAGGGAACGGTGGTAGGGCCCACAACAATATCTGTTGCACAAATGAGCCGGTTCGATCGGTAAAATACCGCGATCTCATAGAAGACAGGTTTGAAGTGAGCATGCTTTTGCTTTTCATCGGATGAGTGACGTGCCGGGGCCCAATTTCAATCCTTTCCCCCTTTTTTTCTGAATGAAAGGTCACTGTTGGCCTAACCTAGGTGAAAGGAAATATCCTTCCTTTCCTGTCTATCCTCCTCTGTCTCTCTTAAAGATAGGCAACACATCTGCACCTCATTGTATTGTTGCCCTTGTCTATGAGTTGCAGTCACTTAACATTAAGTGACCCGCTTGCTCGTTTGCCACTTACTACCATAAAAAAAAATCACCTATTTGGGTTAAGATTAAAAAAATAACGGGAGGATCCAATCCGGAAACGCTAGACTAAAATTATCTCTTTTATCCCTTGTAACTTACGAGTGAGTTATTTTAATGTATATATGTAGTGTACTCATCGCAATACGTACGGCACTACAAAGCGAGCGGACTGTTCGGACTTAGAACGAAATCCGGGCTTACGGATAGAGACATCAATCAGTTGTCTACAAACGGACGGTGGAGATTTAGACCACAAGAGCTGGTAAAATGGCGGATTTATGTCTTTTAAAAGAAAATTATTTGAAATGCATTTTTATCTAAGATCTTTTTTTATTGAAATGATTTAATCTTCTATAAATATAAAAGAAAAAAAACTGTCTGACTTATATATCAACCGACACTAAACTACTGGGCCTAGAGAATTGAAAGTTTGCACAGATATTTGTATTACGACACTAAAAAATATTTTTTCTAAATTCATCTTCTAAAGTAGGGGACGAAAGTTTGTATGGCGAAACTACCAGTGCGGAGCCGGGCGGGTCTCTTGTTATAACTTATATTTTAACATGTTAAGAGGATGAATGAAGGAAGAGTCAAAAGTCAAAGTTATGTTGCAAAAGCGAGTGGCAATGTTAGCAGGGGACGTCCCCGGAGAAATTAGGTATATCGATCAGATTAGTAACATTCTAAAGGAAGGTGATTTAAGGAGTACCCGTAAGCGACGATCATGTATGCGTAGATGTATGGGTGTAGAAAAAAAGAGACAGGTGTGCCAGGATGTGGCCAAATGAAAATTCGTCATCTACCAACCCCTCTAGGTTACAGGCGTAACGCATATTTGAGGAGCCGCGGATGACTGCGGATGCGTAGCCATAGCCTCGCTGATATGCGCGAAAGAAATTTTGTGAGGTTTTAGTGGGTGCCAGTACGACCTAATCCGCACTTGTCCCTACAAGGGCTGATATGCTTAGGTATTTCCTCATAAAAAAAGCGTAACTTATTTTTATGTATATTTGAATCTGAATTTGGTCGGAAAAAAATAATAATCAACACATACGAATATAATACTGTTTTCTATGTTACTTATATTCGTATATTATTCGTTCTATATTTAATGTAAACACAAACACAAAATGGCTTATAACAATCAGCTGAAACTTTTCACAAGTAAGTAATAGAATTTCTACATTCAGTTTACCTTACAGTATTCATTGAGTGGTACTTACTATTGAACAACAAGTTGAAAAACAACAAGCTTTTGTTTCCGTACAGTTTGTATTGAAAAGATATTTTATTCGAATTTACGAGCAAAGAGATAATATTTCAATTTTCTCGGAGTTTACCGGAGATACTACTGCTATCACTCAGTTGTTGTTTTATGAAGAAACTTTCTTTGTACTTCCTTCGCATTGTAGTAATATCCTTAAGCAATTATGATACAGATGATATACGTGGAAATATCATCACTAAACTTTTCCAGTATTTTTTTTAATGAAAATGTGTTTAGCCACTTTAGACTATATTTGCCGAGCACGTCGGATTAAGATAGAGGAGGTTGTTTACATCTTAAGTGCGCATTTCAATAATTGAGCGCGACGCAAATGAGTATGGGGATCACAAACCTGTTATACAAAACCGCCACCTGGAGATCATCGAGCGCGGTAACTTTTTTATTATATTTT
>JWHW01028852.1:106179-124087 GCA_000931545.1 Papilio glaucus | reverse complement strand
ACGGGGATCTCAAACCTGTTATACAAAACCGCCACCTTGACGTCATCGAGCGCGGTAACTTTTTTTAATATTTTAAAGGAAATAGTTCAAGGACTGACAATATCCACGAGGTGAAATTACAATAATCGTAGATAAAGACTATGTATAGACCCCTTACCGAGAGCTAAAAGTAAAAATAAATTATTTTTACCATCTAATTTTCCAATTAATTTTTCAAATAAATGACGCTCGAGGTACAAGCTTAGCACCGTTGGCTCCCCTGCTATTCGAATTGGAATCAATTGTCTTGGAAAGAGAACAATAAAAATAAATTCTAGGATTGGCATTTCAAGTTATTAATGTTCAAGAAAGACGGAAGGCATCGTTAAAGTTTGTTTAAAAGTTTGGTAATTAACGAAGTTTCCGAATTAGAATTCTTCTCTCAGAGTCTTAACTTCAGTAACTATAGATTCATTCTTTGAGTATCAGTGTGCACGACACTTAATGACTTAGTTTAAATAGTTATTACGACGAGCTGTGCCCCGCGGTTTAGTCGATTGCCTAAGCTGAATAATATTTAATACGACTGATAATAATCTCAGGTCAACTTACTTTAGATTAATAATATTACTCTATACAAACTTTCATTCCGTACTTTAGGGGATGAATTTAGAAAAATCCTTTAATAGTGCTCTTCACGAAATTACATAAAATATCTGGGCGAAACGTCAGTCAGATTTATTCTTTTATATCTAGAAGATTCGCCCCCAGCTTCACGCAGAATGTAGAGCATATTCGCCTACATTTTTGATTTTTTTTTTAAATATTACGCCTAATTTTTTTTTATTTTTGAAGTGAATACTTCTTGAGCCGCGTCAGACGATATTTGGTAGTGGAAAATCTGATAGGTTCGCGTGAAGAACATGTTCAGCATGCGCAAGCAACGCGCGTCAGGAACATGCTTATTTCAATTTAGAACAGTTTCGAGGAACTTTTTCATTTATTTTTTTTTTTGATTTTGATTGTAAGGATGTAAGGGTTTATTATTGTTGATTATTTATTTATTTAATTTTACACTATGGCACGCCTTCCCTACCTGTTTTATAACATGTAATAATAATTATGCTTATTACCAAACATAACGAAAAAAAGTTTTTGGTTACAACAAAATAAATAAAAACAAATAAATATGCGCTCACGCCCGTAACCCAGAGGGGTAGGCAGAAACCATAGATTTCCATTTGGATCCTGGCACACCTCTCTAGCTTCTTCTAAATTCATACATCTACGCATACATGCTCTTCGATTATGGATGCTTCTTATATCGCCCTTTTTTTAGTAAACCGCTAATCTGATCGATATAAGTTTTCCTGGGGCGTCCCCTACCAACACTGCCACTCACTTTTGCAACATTTATAATTTAAGTATGTTTGGGGCCTAAAGAACTTGTGAATAGATTAAAACATGAGTGTTTAATTTACAGGCCTTGAAAACGTGTCAATTTATTTTTCTTTTGTATTAATAAATTATATAAATCTAAATACTACTGACCGTGAATTCTTGGCTGTGTTAATTACTGCAAAAAATGTCCAGCGACGCGCGCCCGCCGGCGTTGGCTTTTTAATTTTCTCTTTATAATTTGGAAAAAAATAAAAAGTTCAATTGTTAGATGAATATTGTCCATTGTCTTTATGGTTCATTTAGTTGGTACGGTTTAAGGAGGCTGTAAACTGTTTCGGAATTTGTGCTCGATTTTCCCTTTCCAAATAAAAAAAACGTAATCGACGCCACTAACGGTTATAGTGCCAAGCTTTTTTTCCTTAGCGTACTTTACCAAATAACGCTTCACTCCAGTAGGAATAAATATGAGAGTTTAGATTTATGCATGCAAACAGAAAGCATACAATTGGTAGGTAAGGATTACTTGAACTAATTAATATCTCTTCGACACAAAAAGCTACGACAAAGCGACTCTGACTCATCAATCAAACGATCCAGATGGAGCAGCATTGGCTTTGCTCCAAATACTGCATCGACTATTTCACTATAAAAGTTTTGTACATAAAAATCTTCGTTAGTGAAGGTTATGGATTATTAATAGAAATCCATTAAAAAAAGAGAAAAAAAACACAGTCATAAGGACTGCCGACAGAAGTGAAAACTCAAAAAAAGGAAAGCGCGACAATAGCTCAAAAATAAATAATCGATAAAAATAAACCGTGTACGTTAACAATAAAATTCAAAATTGAATAAAAGTAAAATAATAAAAAAGTTGGTCGAAACTGTTCCATATTCAAATAAGCAAGTTGTTGACACATATTGAGTATATTGTTCACGCGAACCTATAAGATTTTCTCCTATCGTCGTATATCGTCTAACAGAAGTTTTCACTTCCAAAAAAGAAACCCAACAAGTTGTTAACGATTAAAGTATTCTCACCACAATCCAGTATGTATAATAAGTGAAGTCCCACATTCTTGCCGTCCCGTCTTACCTGCAACAATTATAAAATATTATTAATATAATGTGCAGGATACACAACAATGTTGCTGGTTGTCTGAACTTCTGACAAACAAGTCGCGCCACATCTGGCAAGCAAGCTCCGCCCATTTTTTCTTGTCACGATTGTCTTTCATTGTCTCTTTATTTTGGTCACGATGACTCATGCCTTAACTATTTCTATCTACATTTACAAACAAATTATGCTATTACGATGCACGATGGAACTATACAATTTTACTAGAACATACAATGACTATTTCTATAAATCTAAACATTATATGAAATTAGCCTATTTATTCAACCTATCTACAAACTATCACTATATCTATGTGGACTGTATCGATAAGTAATTTAATTCCAAAATTAACTATAACTATACGTCCGTCCCGTACAAATAAAAAACAAGAAAAAAATCAATAATTTAAAAATACATTTGATACCTAATCCATATAATATGACCGACTAATACCCATTTACTTTAATATAAGACGATTATTTCAAGCAAGTCTTAGTAAAATATGTTTCAGGGATCAGGTGCTTTATTGTTATAATCAGCTTACTTAATCTTCTGAATTTGTGTTCGATTTCTTAATAAAATCTGAATAAAGGAAGGTAATTTTATGTACAAAGCTCATCCATTATTTTGCGATCAGGAAGCTAAAGAAAATTTGAATTAGGTTGACAAATACGAAAGCCAATGCTTATTTTCTCATATTTTTTCGCTTTGTAGAATAAAATTTCTTTGGACATAATTTTTAAAAGGTTGACTTTTTCTACTTAGATGTTTAAAATATTAAGAAAACAAAACAAGAGTCTACTCTGACTTAATAAAGAAGAGCAATATGGAGGCTGATAATACAGGGTTATTGTTAATTCGAGGTATTCCCGTTAGGAGGTGATAATTTGCGCTTTGCGATAATTTTAACCCCCCTATGCATTATGCGAAAGTGAATTTGAGTTATCATGTTTTTTAAAATAAGTCAAAAATTTATTTTAAACAAAAGTATCAATTTAAATCTCATTTTTCTTCAGATTTTATAAACCATTCAACACTGGTTATTTATCAACAACATATATCGTTTAACGTGGTACTTGGCTGATATACTACCGTGTCTCGTCATATTCAAACAAGAAATATCGGTCCAAATTTAAAAATGCAGAGGGAACTGACGTCCCTAAATAATTAAACATTTACAATTCAAATAAACAAACATTTATAAAAAATATTGCGATATATACAAGATAACACCAACAAGGACACAGAAAGGGACATTTAATTCCAAACAAAAATACGAATGAGAAGCCCCAGGTTATAACTTTGCATTACATATTCCAATTAATATAAGAAAGTAATACGAATTACAAAAATGAAAAGAAAACTTTTAATACAAAAAGAAATAAAAATTACCCAAAAATATTGCTTGATAGTCAAGCAAAACAATTTAATGGTATTATTAGTGTGGGCTGTGAGACCCAACACTTAAAACATCGTAACAGAAAGGTGTTTTTATAAACGATGTTTAAACTCGAATAATTAATTTAGCGCTTTTTATTCAAATAAACACTTTCATCAAGTGCAAATGGACACTTAATCTAAATTTAATTTAATAGAACGCTGCAGTAAGATGGGAACTGAATGGTTAATCCGCAATTTGCTCGGATTTTGTAAAATGAATTCTGCTTTCAGCAAAATGTAATGAAATCCAATATTGGTGTCGTAGTAAGACTTGGGAAATATTATGCTCACGGTACACTGTCACAACACAAAATTATATAATTATAAAACGGGAACGGAACGGGAAGGCTTTTTAGTTTACACTTTAAAAAGCCTAACTAATGTTAAGAATGCGAATGTAAAATTGTTTGTTTCGCTGTGTAACGCCTTACGACTCAACCGGTCATTATGAAACATTGTTACACAGAAAAGGACATAGGGTACTTTTTATCCCGAAAATAAACTGTTCCCGAGCGATAGATAAATATAACATTAATTTACAATATAATTACGACGGTAATGTTATATATATATTTTGAAAATAGCAATGCGTGCGAAGGCATGGGCACAACTAGTATATAAAATATTTAACATCTCTCACTTATAATTCAGTAACGTACAATTAATATTTCTATTGGGCATTTGTTCAAAATGCTTTGCAACTTGTAAACTTTGTTCTCGCATTATTGAAATGAAAACTTCTTTAGCCGCGTTAGATGATATTTGGTAAAGGAAAATCTTAAAGGTTCGCGTGAACAAGAGCGTCTGTTACGCTCTTGTTCACGCGTCGACGCAGCGTAGGTAGGTCTCCCACAAGATAGACCGACGATCTGTTCAAGGTTGTGGGAGTCTACTGGATGAGGGCGGCAAGGGACCCATCTTAGTGGCGATAGATGGTGGAAGCCTACGTCCAGCAATGGGCGATCTTGGGCAGGAAAGAAAGAAGAGAGTGAAAAATATGCGTCGTCGTGTAACACTGCTACTCACTGTAACATCAATTTTGTTCATATAAAAATATATCTTGTATGGAAGAATGTGGTGTTATGTAAAACATAAATTTATTTGTTCGTTAAGGCCATTAAGTTAAGCTAATTTCATTAGTGGAGGCGTGGTAACCTCATCAAGGGTAATTAGACTAACGAATTTATTGCTAATAAATGTACACCGGTAACATTGTGGCCATCTTGTATATGTCACCGTAAAATTGTAAACATAGTTATTTGTTAATCTCGCTATAAAATGGCGAAAAAGTGTGAACTGAACGACCCATTTACAATTTAACGTATTTTTTACTTAATACTTTATCGTCATTGTCAAATTTTGAACTATTTTCTAGTCTTACGATGTTATGGCATAGTGAAAATAGTGAAGAGTTAGAATGGATATTTATTAAAGGTTAGATTTGTTAGTTTGGACATTACTGTTTTACATGAAAATAATATGTTAAAAAGACGGGTTATCAAAGATCAAAATAGACACTATATGTCTAATTTTAAATGGTTGAACTAACCATTTAAATTTTTTCGTCCACAATGACGTCCACAATTTTCTGTCAACTTATGATATTACTAGTAAGATTATAAAATAACTATAAGGTTTGTATGAAACGGGATTCTTACCACAAATAAGCTAATCATGGTTAGAATCCCGTTTCTTACAAACGTTATATTAGTAAAAACCACGAATGTTAAAAGTTATATATAAAATAACTATGTTTACATTTTTACTGTGACATAAACAATATAAAAATTATCGTTCAGAACGCATGGTCTTTAGTCTTCGTTTATTCGTCGTAATAGTATTTCATTTGCGTGGGCTAGAAATATCTGTCTGTGAACGAAATAAATAAATGGTCAAACTTAAGATAGTGTTATACAATCCAATCAATTAACCCGAAAAAAAGAGAAACGCTGAAGCAAAAAGAAAGGATACTCCGAGATAAGATTTCCGCGCCATTATTTCGGGATATCCAGTAATGCTATCTGTATTTTAGCCTCAATGACAGACCGCCCATTGTGACTGGACAATACCGTTAATCTAATGAAAAAGTTTTATGCCGCAAGCTTGTGTGATAATATAATGTCTTCTTTGTATATTTATTGTTGTTCACTTAATTGATTTCCAAGCGAGACATTAATTTTCCCAAACATTTACAGCTTGACATTAATATTTAGGCGTTGACATATCGAATAACGTCCAATTTCGTGGTCATCTTGATGGTAGGGCTGGCCTCCAAAAAACTGAGTGAAGGACAAAAAAAGAAAGTAAGGCAGGCAAAAATGATGTATCTTTATTTCGCATACGCGCACGTCGTTCGCTTCTTAGTAACACTACCATTAACTTTTGCAACAATACCTTTCAACATGCTCGAACCAATTTTGGTCACAACGTCGTCCTTCAAACAAGTTCCGCTTACAAGTTTGTTAGTAATTATTTCATTCGGAGGCACGCACAGTATTTGGTACGGAATAATATGTGTGTGCGCTACCGATAGGGCGGCGCTGAAAATCAGTGTTGTGCCCCCCACAACCTATGCTGTGCGCTGTCCTATTCGTGTGTTAGTTTTAAATTTAAATTTGTAATGTGTAACTATTTACAACTTTTAACAACGAATAAACTTTTTTTTAAATAGATAATTACATCCAGACTCAGGACAAACAGACATGTTCATGCATACAAATGACTGTCCTGGATGGGAATCGAACCCCCGACCTGCGGCGTGAAAAGCAAGTATCTTACTACTCACGCCAAGCGGCCCGTCTGTATGTTTTTATTGAATGTATTGAATTAAATGTAAATTACTCTCAAATCATTTCTGATAATTAATGACATGGAAATATCGTTGCATTACTAGCAAATCATTTTTATAATAATAATAATAATATGCGCTCACGCCCGTCACCCAGAGGGGTAGGCAGAGATTATGGATTTCCATTTGGCGCGATCCTGGCACACCTCACTCGCTTCTTTGAATTTTTGAGGTACATAAATTTGCTTACGACGACCCAAATATCAAGTTTCTCGGCAAAGCTTGTTTACGAAGGGCGAAACATAAATCGACTTATTGGTAAACAACAGAAAGGGCAAGGCGTACGTACATCCGTATTATTTATACACAATAGCGACCTTAGCTAGCTTCGCACGTGTAACAATGGTAACAGCATCTTAAGTCTTCTTCAACAAACATCGTTATACCTTTTACAAGGAACCTAATGATTTATACACCTTCCTCATGAATCACTTCGTCTGTTAAAACCATAGGTAAATCTACTCATTATGTTTTGAATTTTGGAAAGGCAGCCGAGGCGAAGTGACTATAATAATTATTAGTTGTCCGCGGTTTTGCAAGCATTTGTTTCTTATCTTTCGCGCTGGATATTTTTGTAAGATGATTCCTTTTGATTATATTTTTCCTATAGATTTGATTTAAAATAATTTATGATTACATGTACCATGTGTCAAAAACGTTTTTCATTTTCAAAATATGACACAATACCATGCCAAAAAATGTTGTTAGTGAAGGTTTTATGTACCTGGGGAACAGTTTTATTTTCGGGATAAAAGTCAATAATTTTCTGTACCCCTGACAATGTTTCTGCAAAAATTTATGACGATCAGTTGAGTCGTAAAGAAGTTAAAGCGTAACAAACAAACAGTTTAACATTCGCATTTATAATATTAGTTACGATGTAGTAATAAACACGTACCTCCAACAAAACCAACAGTGAGTCTTACAGTAGTCGCATATCGTTTGTAACATCTGACGTCTCACCATGGTGATAAGCGACATTAACATTATAATGCCAACATCTCAGAAAATGGGTACGTACTATCGGACAGCCTGACTCTAGCATTCCCTGGTTCCTGTTACACACTTCTGTCCCTTCTTACGAAACCACTTCCACAGACAGAAAAGCTAGAGGATAGATGTTACACATATAAAAAACGTGCAGATTGCATTCTAAATAATAACAAGAACATTCCATTACTATATAATGACGACAACTTACTTCAGAATAATAAATAAGGATTTGTTATTTAGAGATTAAAACAAATACCATATAAACAACCTATTGTATATATAAAATTTTATAACAATATCTCTTTGCTTACAGTAATAAAAGAACTTATAAACAAACGGAAAAAAAAACCTTTCTAGTTTCGAAATAAAACTAGAGATTTCATAACGTATTAATAAATTGAAATTGAAACAAAGCAAAGTTAAAATAAAACTTGTATAACAGTGAAAACTTTTTCAATTAGTGATTTGAGTAACACAATACAAGAATCTTTCTCAATCAGTCTAGTAAAACTTGCCATCATTATATAATTGTATAGTACAAGATAAGAGAAGAAATAAGAAGAATACCCTCTGTTATTTGATCAAGACCTAGATTATATGTTAGTTAATATATTGATATTTCATTGATAAATCAAGAATATAATAAAAAAAACTCAAGTCCTACATTCCGTTGTACATAAGCTTGGGCCTTAGAATGGCTAACGCAGAGTTGCGCAAGGGTTCAACCTTATTTGGTTTTACGATTTAACAGTGTTGGTCCCAGATTTATCTCGGTAACTCACTTGTGATTTATCTTCTTCTCCCTGCCCTTTTCGCACTTTTTTACGTGGCGTCGGCACAGTAAGATCCTTACTATATAATATTTTTGGCTATGGTTTTTTTACGGCCGGTTGCCTGCCCAATGCTAAACCTCCTCGAATATGTATAAATAAAATATTAGTAGATTATCGAAGTAATTTACTAATATTTTTTATAAAGACTCCTAACCAAGCTTTAGTTGGAAATAATTCACTATAATAGTCGAATGGCAGATTCGAACCCATGGCCATGTTATGCATGTTTCGCAGCCCGTACCCTTGACGATTAGGCTATTTGCGCTTGAGATTTAGCAAAGTACATATTATTTAGTACCTGATCAAATAACAGATGAGGGTATAAATTTCTTATACCGTAGACCAATAGATTATTTTAGATCTCAAAAGGTGAATAAAACAAAACACGCTAAATGATTTTGCTATTCGGATCACGTTCCAATAATCTTCAAGAAAAGTAAATTATTAAGCGGACGTTCCGTTAATAATACGTGTATATAGTAAATAAACAGAACTTACTAACTAGCCCAAAAGGGAAATGAATTTTAGGGATATCCGTTTGGCATGGTCTTGGCACACCTCTGTCGCTTCTTCTATATTCATGCTTGTAGATCTAGGTATATCTGGTCGTCCGTTATGGGTAGTCCTAATTTAGTAAGCGAATTGGTCGATGTACATACGTACATCTAAGACGATCCATATCAACAAACCTTTGCAACATCTTGTCTTCTCACTCATTCTTCATTCATCCTTTTGACATATTTGTTAAAAAAAGAAAAAAAATGAGAAGTTGAGATATTTTTCTTAACAGCAACACTTAATTAACAAGTTCAAATCTGACACGTAGTTTTTTCTTGTTAAACAAAATATTTGTGAATTCTTATTCAAATAAATGTCTGAAAACAGAGTACTAATTTTGTGTGAACTTACGTTACTAGTTTGTTATGTAAAGCGGACCTGATGGTGACCGCATGTAATTACTGCTGCGGCACGGTTCAAGTTGCTTTCGACAAAGTTTTAAGCTAAACTTACTGATATTTTACTACATATTACTTTGAATATATAGTTTGTATGTAAACTACATTATAATAATGTACATTAGGTTTTCTACGTTTTACCTAAGTACACTCTCACTTTCACTATAGTTCGTACTAAACATATGATTATAAGGATGGGTCCACATCTGGCGAATGCGCCACGAAAGCGCAGCTCGCGAGCTGCGCGCATGCATTCTATGTTCGTGCGCCACCCGCGCGTGGTGGTGACAAGCTACGAGCCTTGCGTGAGCGGCGCAAGAGTGCCGCGTGGTCTACCATTTACCTCCCGCCGCCGGCGCAGCGCAGCGTGCCGCGTGCGACCATAGAACGACGACGCGACGACGACGCGACTTTAAAAGCTTTGAGCACACACAGGAGTTGAATGCGAGGGACGCACCCTAATACGTAATAAAACTATTAGTGTAAGATACGCACGCATAACACGCAGATTTATATTCACTCCTCTCGTACATTGACAGTGAAGTTTTATAATGGAGACAGCTAAAATCATCCAGGATTTTCTAAAATAATAAAAAAATAATCACTAATAATAATTTCGTAGCTAAGAACCCGTATTCTTCTCAAAACGGTTGCACTATTGAACGGATTTTCATACGGCTTTCAACAATATAATCAGTATTTTATGAATGTATATGTATATTGTCTGAAAGATGTTGATGATTGCTGAAGAAGAATAACAGGCTGACAGACATCCCAACAAAGAAAAACAATTGCTTAAATGTTCAGTTATATGTACGATGCAGAGGTAGATCGCAAGTGAAATAAAAGATTAATTTCAGATTTGAATGAAGGATTAAACACATTGTAGAACAGCATGAAAGGATTATTGTAGTGAAGGTATTTGCCGTTTAATTAGATAAGCGTAGAAATACACGGCACACGTTAGTGCCAAAGCGACTACAAACTAAGAGCTTGATAGCTTTGAGACACGAGCTTGTAATCTCTGCTCGGAGCTAGCTTAAATTAAATGCGCACTGGCGCTATCGTTTAATTTGTTGTCTTGTGTCTGTACAAGCTATAACAACCGCAATTTCCTACCTAATTCATGATTTACATCACATAAAGTGGTCAAATTTCATACTGATCGGTTAAGTAGTTTTGGAGTTTATCCCGGACAAACGTCGTTACACGAGATTATTGTATAAGATAGTCTATAGCACTCAGGGATAATATACCTTTCTAAGTGTGAAAGAATTATCAAAGTCGGTTCAGTAGATCCAGAGATTATCTCCCACAAACTCACAAACTTTACCTCTTTATAATATTAGTATAGATTTACACCCTGGGGAATCTAATGACCATATTCTACAAAGGTCACAGTGGAACGGATATTGGACATGGATATATACCTACATATCTACATTCGCGCGAAAAACATTACCCTTCTTCTGGACAAGTCGGGTAAAAATAGAAACTTATTCATAAGATTTGGAGAACGAACAATCGCTTACTGAATAAACAATTAAAACTATCAATAACATTTGTAAAGCTATAAATAGAAAGTAAATTCAATTAGAATGGTTTGCGCGAAGTACGCAGTCTGTCACGTTCACGGTGTAATTGCGCGGAATATTCGAGGTTTTGTAATCGATACCAAGCGACATGTTTGTGGGTCTAGAAAACCGATTTTCAAAACGGGACAATTTAAACGTTTGTAAACGTAATCTATGTGATAGTTACTACCGTTTAATAAACTATAATAACTATTAAGACAATATTTTCCAATTTTAAAAGGAGCATTTTGAATTAATGAGATATTATCAGATATGATATATCTTGTATAAGATTTAATCTTTCAGACGCGAGACAGGGCATCCACAACCGTACTAACATCGTATAGATAAACGACAATTTCCCGTCAAATGTCTTATATGTGTCTTCGTGTAATAACATAAAAATATGACGTGTATCGCCATTTCTTGTCCCGACAATAAGTACCGATAGCGCCAACCAACCCTCTCACACAATATTATCATTGGAAGACACAAGTTGATAGATAACAGCAACCTTTTGCGATATATTTTTTAAAACATGCTTTTTTCACCCAGCACTGATCAAGAGTGGGAATTAAAGGAAGAAATCCAGCCGTTTCTAAGAATAAACATTGGAAAAACACTATATTCCTTTATACTTCACACTTCTTTTTTTATGTGGCTACATTTCTAAAATTTTATTAAACAGTTTTTTTATACGAACCAATGAAGAAAGGTCGACACTACAAAATAAATTCGGACCGACGACCTTTCTATTGACTTCTCCTTCAATTCGTAACAATTGTACTTGATTGTAAGATCCGAAGGCAATGTAAGCTGTCCTTTATTGGTTCCTAATAAATTAACATCACCTTTATAAGCAGATCTTTAAAAATTGTAGAAATAAATTCACTTGTTTTTTAAACTATTTGAAACTTTGAAAAAAGTAAAATTACATTCACGCCACGTCATCTGTAAAAAGTACAGCCAACCAAGATATATACCAAGATCATTCTAGTAGTATATATTTAATTTATTAATAATAACAGAATTATTATTGTTATTAAGATAAAAATAATCTTCTAATAAAACCGAATATTAATAATCTGGTTTCTTCTGATAAAAGTCTGTTGGTTAAAGTGGTAAGTGTCTTTTTGTCATCTGATGTTGATTCCCATGCTGTGATGAAGAATTGATACAGGCTTGGTAAGTTAATATTTTTGATATCATCATGTCACGTAAATTTTCAATATCCGTGATCATCTGTGACATTAACTGGTTTATCATATTTAAAATTAAATAATTCTTGCAGTAAAAAGACATTTCTTTCTTGAGTCCCTTCAAATACTGCAGATAGCTTACTATATATTTCAAATGTATCTTCACCTTTACAAGCTTCATTTGAAAGCAGCAAACAAGAGAGTTTCGTTGTCGGTACTGAGTGTTCAATGTCACGAAATTACGTCACCAAATGGCGGCCAAGCAAGCGCATTAGCAACTTGCGAGGTTTATAGTAATTTGAAAACGAACAGGTAACTGGTCTATTAACTCTATTGTTCAGGGTATTTCCATTATGAATTCCTCTCGACAGACTAATGACAGACAACAAAGATTTATTAATAAAAAAATGTTCGCGAAATAGACAAATCCTGAACCGTCCACAGCCGATATAAGGATAACGTTAGGTAATAATTTATCCTTTGTCTCTTAAAGCTCATAAATTTCATGATATTTGACATAATAATTTGAATACAAACGCTCAAGGGGTGGACGTAGCCATGTGAACCGCAGTGGAAAGGATAATGGCCCAATTTAATGATACCTAAATCAAAACTAGCTGGCACGGCAAACTCCATTTCGCCCTATAATTAATAGATGGTTCACTATTTTGGCGATAATGGCATAAACAGAAAAGATATATCCTGTCGCGGGCCTTTTGTGGGACTATCTAAGGTAAACATTTCCATAATATATTTTATACGTGTAACTCTAACGGTTTTGACAGCGCACACCAGAATAGATTTTTTTCCTCCATACTTGACACTTATCGTTATATTTTGGACAATTCACATAATATCTTTATAAATTGTAGCCTATTTGTTTTTTTGATGTAAACGTTACATTATTGTAAAGTTTCATTAAAATCCATTCAATAGTTTTTACGTGAAAGAGTAACAAACATCCATACTTACAAACTTTCGCATTTATAACTATAGTAGGATAGGTTAGAAACAGTGATAACGGGCTAACTGACATTTCACTTTGCACGCTTCTGAAAAGGGCGTACCAATGAAAATGGTACATTTGATTAAAAGTGATTTCAAAAATGACACCGACATAGAGAAAGCTATTGCCAAGGAAAGTCTACAAAATCGTTTGTAGATTTGCTCGTTATTCAAAAGAGGTACTTTTGCAATAAGAAAATTATATCATGTCGAATTCGAAGTTCGCGAAGTTAAAAGCAATGTATCTTTGTACGCCTAACACATTTATGTTCGAAATAAAATTCTGAAAGCGCCATGTTGATTTGCAAATGATCTCTTTATTTTAATGCTTCTCTCAAAGCTACATTTTAATGTATCTCGATCGTAAAAATTTTATTTTCTTACCGAGCGGCGGATATTCTTAACTTAATTTTCTTATATATCTTTATACAAGCGATCCACCCCGGCTTTGCATGTAGCAGAGCATATACGCAAACATTTCTGAACGCTTTACGCGATAACATGCTTATTTGAATTTGGAACAGTTTCGACGAACTTTATTATGTTTATTTTTCTTCTATTTATTTTTGAATCTTTTTGTTAAGACACAAGTTTTAGAGTTTATTTTTGTTGTTTTTTTTTCTGTCATTATGTGCACCATACCTGCCCGTTACGTTTTCTTGAACGATCATCGGCTATTTAAGGCCAATTAAGACAAGACCTTAATGAAGTATATCCCTAAGACACTATATACTTACTCGTCATTGACCATTCCTTCTATTGTTAAAATCGACCATACATGACATTGTTTTATAATATGCAACGTATGTAACTAAAATAATAAATGAAACTATATAACTGAATCTAATGGAAGGGTGATCGCTTATATTTAATTTCATTATTTAGTTCTTGAAAATGTAATACGTTTATTCTATACATATAATAAAAATGTAACTGATCTTTGTCTGTACATGGAAGATATTTGAGAAAAACTATTATTAAGGGCCTTCAAAACCGCAATAAAACCCAAAACAATGATTATTAGAATTTTTGTCTGTCTGTGGTTTGTTATCGCTAATTGCAGAAACCGCTAACCGATTTGGGTGCGGTTTTTAGTGTTTGTTTTATCTCAATTGGTTAATAAATAAATAAACAAAAACAAAACCGACTTCAAAAAAACTATATTCAAAAACCACAAATGCACTTAAAATTATAAAATAATTTTACGCAATTAAACATAAGAATCAATTCTTAATCATATTTATTTTTGGAGTCGGTGTCAGCGTCAACTAAGGAAATACCAATATACGAGGATGCCTTAAGAAAACATTTTACAAATGAACTTTATACTATACTAGTGACCCGCCCAGGCTTCGCCTGGGTACCATTGAATATGTTGATCCGATCGCTACCAAACACAGCTGACATAAATTATTTTATACTTTTATGTGGATTTCTTGTTTTTGAATATAGTTTTTTTGAAGTCGGTTTTGTTTTTGTTAAAAAAAAATTATTATTAACGTCCAGTATTGAATTTGAGATTTTCACAGCCGGGCACCAATAGCTCTAGTATATACACAGTAGAAATCAACTAATTTACTAGTATAGGTATCAAATATAAAAAATAGCTATTCCTATTTTTTTTTTGGTTTCCCGGGGGTTTCCATAAAATAAAAAAGGATGATAAAAAATCAAGGAAAATATGATTATCTATATTTATCTCGAAATATCAATTAAATATTTTTTTTGTTTATTTATTTTATTTTAAAAACACAAACAATACTTATAATAAAATTAATAAGCTAAATATAATAAGCTACACGTTTTGACAAGTGACAAATACCGTAAGAAAGCGCTTGAGAACTGTTAAAATAAAAAAGAAGCTGCAACGATTTAGCACGAGATTGATAACTATGCTAAACAGTCATCGGTTATCCGATCCGACAGCGCCGGGGCGCTAGATTGCAACGCCATCTTAAATCACGTCTCACCGCGGCTTTGCATTATAAAATATGTTTGACTTTTAGTTGCGGTGCGATAAAATGTCGCCCACAACCCGCTAAGTTGTAACTGACTCATACACGTTAGTGCTAAGTGACAACTATTTACGTACGGAACTTAATGGAAAGAAGTGGATTGTTCCAAAGCTTACCTATCTAATAACGATCACAGACCAATTTAATAAATCAATAGGCAGTTGAAATATTCGTCAACTGCACATTGATATTATTTAAGATTGTAGCAAGTACCATTTTATAGTACTTAAGGTAATTCACGTAGTGAAAAATGGAAGTAAGCTCTACTTCGGTGATAGTGCTAAGGGTCATCACTCCTTAATAATAATCGTTTACTGGTATTTATGTAATCAGGATCCTTCTACGGACGCTATAATAGTGTCTCCCAAAATTATTCTTAGAGCTTGAAATGTATCATTTTATCCATAGAACCGTAGATTTACCCATATATTAACATTGATAACTTTCTATAAATAATGTTAACTAATAGTATATTTTTCAGACAAATATTTATCTCCACGTTTCTTTCGACTTGATAGGCAGTTGTTATATTGGTGTAGTGCTCCACTTTGAACTGGAGCCAAATTGCAGCTCGGTACAGTGCAACTTCTGTACATGCGACGTTCTTTAATATACAAGAATTTTCGTTTACTTTTTAATGAAAACTTTTAAACAAAAACAAAACCGACTTTAAAAAAACTATATTCAAAAACAATATATGCACTTAAAAGTATAAAATAATTTTACGCAATTAAACATAAGAATCAATTCTTAATCATATTTATTTATGGAATCGAAAAGCACTAGCTCTCGAACAAGAAAAGAATCATCGAAATCGGTTCATCAGGAGCAAAGTTCTGAGGTAACAAACATATAGTAAACATCTTTGTAATTTTTATTTGTAAAAAGAGGAGGGTCTTAAAAAAAAGAGTTAGGCCTTTGGTCATCTTACTAACCAGACGAAATGTACAAGTAGTATTAATATTATTTTCACTACAAACCATATCCTTATGAAATTGTGATAATATATATCTTTTCCTTGTTACTCAACGAGATGTCATTTTTGTAAACAAAGGTTTTTACATTAAAATTCGTAAATTCCAAAATATTTCTAAAAACAACATCTTCTCACATTACCTATTAAAATAAGATATCTTTATTACACAATTTTACTAAACTTTATCTTACGATTTCCGCAAAATTACAACATTTTTGATGAAAGTGTAACGGCCACCATATATGGTAAATAACGTTTATTTGTTTACAACAATCATATCTTGCAATGAAACAAGATACTTATATATAAATCTGTAGAGTCAGTCCATATATCAATTTGTTTTTGTAAAACTTTTTGATTAATATTCAATTTATGATTAACTGACATCAATTGCCAAGTCAGTTTCTCGTTTTGCCCTTTTACCATAAAAAAAGGTTTGTTAGACCATTTCACCAGCAGTCCAAACTATATAGATCTGTCTGTCCACATAAGATATAAAATACATCAGCAAATGTATGTTTATAATAGAACTTTGAGCCAAAGGAGAAAACCAATTAGTTTTGTCATTATCGGTACATTATACATGAGTAGGGTACGCAAGTAAACACAGTAAGTACAAGGCAAACCGCACCGTTTCGGTCGTATCCGAATATCACAAACTAATTTGCTTGCTCCTTTTGCGACCTATATAAACCTTTCATTAATTATAATCTTATGAAATAATCTAGCAAGCAAATCTTATAAATCTGTTAAATATTCGAAACTGTTGGTTTAAGTTTTATAATGAAATCATTGTATAAATGTTTTTTATCCACCCGCTCCATCCTAGTATAGAATAACGACCTTTAAAGGGTCGTACTCAGTATCTAGTTCAGTTTTAAATTGTAAAGTTTAACTATAGTTAAAAATTACAATTTTAATTTTTAACTATACTTTGTTCCACATCAAGATGAATTATCTTTTATGTTAAAATTCGTAAATACCAATATATTTTTACAGACTCGATCTTAAAATGAAATTATTGGTAAGTATGTACATTGTTGCCCAGTATGATATGTGGGGGAGGGAGTGGGGGATGGTAACACTCCCACCGATGAGAAAAGCTCGGAGCCGCGATTTTAAAAACAAAAACAAAATCGGCACATTCGTTAGCCCAAAAGGCATTTTTGCACTTACCTGCCCCCAGTGCTACCACGAAATGTGTGTTTCGCCTGCTCACTTCATGCGTATGGTAAATTAACACGCAAAGAGCGACCTTAGGTCGCTCCTTGCTATCTAATTATACCGCGTCAGTTTAGTCAAGTCACTCACCACTCACGCGTATGGTGTATGTTCAACCTAACACGCAAGGAGCGACCTTTGGTCTAACCTAACCTAAACCTTACCTAACCTAAACCTAACCTAAACCTAACCTAAACCTAACCTAAACCTAACCTAAGCCTAACCTATGCCTAACCTAAACGTAACCTAAACCTAACCTAAACCTAACCTAAAACTAACCTAAACGTAACCTAAACCTAACCTAAACCAAACCTAAACCTAACCTAAACCTAACCTAAACCTAACCTAAAC
>JWHW01028852.1:94815-105989 GCA_000931545.1 Papilio glaucus | reverse complement strand
AACTATATGCGTACGAGTTACGAAACTTTACATAACGAAACTACATACCGAGGCCCTTTCCCAAAAAAATATGAACGTCATACTGACTGGGCAATAGTATACACATTGGCCAAATTATTTTTTATCCTGATAATTCTTATCAGGACTAAAATATGAAATAAAAATAATAATATTAATAAATTTCTTCACATAGATACAGGTGTATTTTCTGTCAGTCGGCCATTAAGGTATGTGTCTTTTGCTGTCCGACTGAAGTCTAAGTATTCTATGATAAAACTACACTTGGGTAAGAATGTAAAAAATAGTAAACTTAACAATTTATAAGCGCAGTAAGAGAATAACCTTGTAAATCAAAATGTATGTCTATACATGTTTTATATTGTATGCATCCGAATCGGCAATCTCTTTCCAAACGAAGCCCGCATTGCTTTGTGAGTTTCATTGTAAAACAACACTAAAAATACTCTAATTGAACTGTAAATCAAAATTTGTTAATTAAAATAGCTATTGATTTATCAAAATTTAGTTTATCAAACCAACGTTGGAAATGCATTTTCTACTTTACCACTAGCCTTCACTTTACATTGACATACTTTTGACCTTGACTATGACACGTGACCTTGTAATTCGAGGTTATTGTACGTGGAATTTCCAACGTGAAATGAGAAGCGAATGTGTGCAAAACCGCGGGCAACAGTTGGTATATATATGTATTTTCACATTGAGATATAAACTATTGTATGATGTGGGCGGCAGTCACAATATTTCTTCTTCCAGTCATCACAATGGAATAGCGTAAATTTATTGGTCTGATATTACTCGCTCAGTCGAACAAATACACAAGGGAAAAATCGAATCCATTTTCATTATCAGCAGACGACGTGTTCCTCTATCATATATCTCCTGGCCTCCTATACGTTGCTGAAAGCAATTCGCAATATTGTATTTTGACAATGATCACTTGAACAATAGTGAGAGATATTAATACATCCCTAGAATTTTCGACTTCCTATCCTTTTAAAATATATTTTTTTTTATATATATGTAATATTTATTGTTGCATATGCTAATACTGGAAGTTATAATGTACACATTGCTAAAGTATTTATTAAATGATATCTCAGTTTTTACTTTAAATTCGGACTTTAATAAATCAATTTCAACCCTTTTCTAATGTAATAAGAACATTTATATTCCCAATTGAAACGAAATCGTTTGAATTTGAACTAAAAACTTAAGTTGGTGCAAAACGCCATTATGAGTAATTTACATGAAAAAATTCTCGGACTGAGATGTTCTACTCAATGAATTCTCTTTAGATATTATATGAAATAAAGTAAAATTTAGTCATACACAAGCACATTTAGCATCTATTTTTTTTATGGCATAAGGTGGCAAACGAGCAAGCGGAGCACCTAATGTTAAGTGAGCGCTACCCATAGACATCCGCAACAAGCAAATGTGTTGCAGATGTGTTGCCTTGCCTATCTTTAATGGACAGAGGGCAAAGACAGGAAAAAGGAATTACCTTTTTCCCGTTAACCCCCTCCCCGTCCAATACTCTTCCCGTTCCCATCCTATCCTTTGAGGAAAGGGTGGGAAGGGGAAGAGGACTGAAATTAGGCCTCCGGCACCTCACTCATAGGACGAAAGGCAGAGTACTTCTACTGTTATTGATAGGCTAAATCTTAGCTAGATTCTCTAGCTTTAGGTATAAAATATGCTAGCCTTTAGTTCTCTAATGTACTCTAAACGCAGTTCATAGCAGTAAATATGCGCATACTTTGGATTCCTATACACCATTATTGAAACTACTGAATAAATCATAACGTTTCAGCTTTAACATGGCTTTCAAAGGTAACATTTCAGACGGGGAATGTATCGAATGTAATTCAGCTCAGGTCTATATTGATATTTCACATTCAATCCCGTAGTTATAATGAATTTGGTTTGGCAATATTATAAAACCTGTGACAACCTTAGTCCGATACTGATTCTGGCAACTATACTTAAGGAAATTCTCTCTGTTTTGACTTTTATTATTGTTTTACAAGCTTTATTGAAAACACTGAGAGGAAAAGTCTGATAGTAAACATAGATTAGAAATCTTAGAATATATGTAATCTTTGTTGTGCGACGTGATAGTAACTACATCATACAACTAAAACCATGGGGATGTCGCACTACTTCACTACATTTGGAGACTCAGGAAGACACTCAGCGATTTTGTTCAGAGATTGTAAACTTCATTCGAATTTGAATAATTCTTTCAAAAGAAAGAATAAATGATTTTGTTATATATCTATATTTGTCTATTACATATAAAACATAGACGCCTGCGTCCCCGTTTTCCTCTTACATACACATCTCAGAGCAATTGTTATTGTGCGTGGTGGTGTGCTACACCCACAACATCCTCATGTGTCGCTATGGTGGTTGCAAATTGGTGATTGTAGGAGTGTAAAGGACACGGGGGTAAAAAAAATATTTATGGATAGTATGTTATCAATAATTGTACAAAGTAGAAAAAAGGGTTATAATGCTGAAAATCATTTGCTCTTTAAACTAAACTCAGGATGAAATAAGATAACATAATAGTAATAAGTTAATTTAAGATTAATCTCTTTTGTTAGTTTGAAAAGAAACTTAGTGTTATTATTTATGCAAAATAAATATAAAAAAATAATGAGATATGGTAGAAAACTAAAACAGTATTGGACTACACTAAGGATTTTATTCAAGGCAAATAATAAAAAATAATCCTTAGTTTTTTTTAAAGCGAACTATTTAAAAACAAAACTATATGTTGATTATTTTTTATTTATTTACGCAGCAAAAATTCAAAAAATCGTATTCAATTCGCGATAATTCGAAGAAACGCTGAAACCACTTATCGGATCGGGATAATTTTTGAATATGTTTAAATCGGACCAATCCGAATCCGGAAATAGGTTTTATCTGTTGCAAAAATAATTTTCAACATCGATTCATAAATGTCAAAGTTCTTAAATAACAAACATTAAAAAAAAACAAGAAAATCAAGGGATTTCATGAAGTCGGTTTACCAACAAAAAAAATTAAAACTGCAACCGTTCTTTCAGTAGTCAAAGGCAGCCACACAAAATTGAGCACAAAGCAAAATGACAGGTATTGAGAGAACCTCTATTGAACTAAATGTAAATGCAAAGCAACGCGTGCCGCACGTAGAGTGCTGCTAAAAGCAACTGTTACTGTGACCATACGAGCGAAAGTAACACTGCTAAATTTAATAAAATCTTACATATTTATTTATGTGATAAAGTTATAATTTTATCCCGGAAATAAATATGCAATTTAATATACCTTGTTTCAAAATAAGATGGGTAAACATTATTTTTACGTTAAAATTACATTCCGAAATATTTTCGCAAAATAACTTTTTCTCGCATTACCTTATAACATTAGCTATCCATATTGCACAATTTCACTTCGCTTTATCTCACAACTTCCACAAAATTACAACATTTCCAATGAAAGTATAAAAAGTGTAATGGTGACGTTTGTTTGTTTACACGATTCATACATATCTTGATATGAAACAAGGTATACGATGATGTGTATATGAAACCTAAATTATATCTATTTCATAATAAAACGCGAGCTTTTTAAAGTTAGAATGCAAGATAATTATAGGTTAGATTTGTTAGGTTGAACATGATAGTTATATAAAAAACTAGATAAAGCTTCGCACGCACGTGTCAAATAGGTGTTATTGTAGCATTACCATGGGAACTGATATTGTCAATGAAGGTTTTATGTACCTCAGGAACAGTTTTATATTCGGGACAAAAGGTAAGTACCCCATGTCATTTTTTGTACCTGTGACAAAGTGCAAAATTTAATTATGATCGTTTAAATCGTTTAGAAGTTAAAGCGTAACAAAGAAATGCACATTCGCCTTTAAAGTATTAATTAGGATAATGTCTTAAAAATATATTTGTCAAAGAAAAAAATAGGTTTGTTACGTTTGACACGTCAAATTGTGAATGACTTGTCCAGCTCACAATTTGCTGACAGTTTATATGTCTGACGAAGTTCACAATCGATCGGTGACGTACATAAAATCCGTCAAAGTGCATACAATGCACCATTGTTAACATAAAAGTGAATATCGTCGACTACGCAATCAGAGCGCAAGAGTGCCGCGCTATGTGAAGAAAATTTAATTTTCTCCTGAACAAGTCGAGCGTCTCCGTACTCTGAATATCATTGAACTAATATTGAAAGGAAATGTAATTTTATCACAGATGTGACGGTGAATATTGTATGCGTTATTATAATAGTACGAGCTGTTAGTACAAGATCCGACATAAAGAATTAAACACCCTCATCTGTTATTTCATGACCACCTAGATTATATATTAGGTAATACGTAAATTGATAAATTACAAGTGGTTTGCCGAGCTAAGTCTTCGGCCAACACTGTTAAATCATCAAAACCGAATTAGGTCGAACCCTTCCTTAACTCGACGTTGGCGATTTTAAGGGTCAAGTTTACGTGGACGTTTAAGTCGATGTCGAGTGTCGTATTATATGGACAAATTAAAAAATAAAAACCTATCTAAATAAGCAATATTCAAATGGTCTATATTACAAGAATAAATGTTGTTGAATATTATTTTTATAACTCAATACCGGTAGAACCTGCATCAACATCATCTGTTGCACGATTGGGTCGTCAGATGATGTTGGTCTTCGTTTCGCCTGACGAGTGAGGTGCCGTAGGTCTAAATCTGGTCCTTTTTCCCCTTCACATTTTTTTCTAATAAAGAAAGGTTAGGAAGGGGAACAGGATTTCAAGAGTAAGGGGATGGAAAGAACTCCTCTGTCCATTAAAGGCAAGCAACGCATCTGCAACTCAGCAACTAGCTCGTTGCAGATACGGTAGCGGTCACTTATTATCCGATTACCCGCTTGTTTGTATGCCACCTTCTACTATTAAAAAAATATTACACTTTCTTTAGTAGAAAGAGGCAAAAAAGAAATCGAATTACCAGGTAGTAGTTTAGTATTGTTGTAGTAATACTAAATACTTTACATTATTACAACATTATTTTATGTTTTCATTATTTATGTTGAGGTTATGTTGAGTTGTTGTTTACAAAAATATTTGAAATAAGGATAAGTAATCGTTATCCTTGAGAAGTATGTTAGGTGTGACATTGAATGATAGGATTAAAAATTGCATTATAAGGGACAAGTGTGGCTTAAAATTGGATGTTCTGACTAGAATTGAGAAAGGTATGCTTCGGTGGTTCGGGCATGTTGAAAGGATGAATGAAGAGTGAGTGGCAGTGTTAGTAGGGGACGCCCAAGGAAAACTTATATCGATCAAATTAGTGACTTACTATAAAAGGGTATAAGGAACGAGCACCCATAACCGACGAGCATGCATGCGTAGATGTATGAATGTAGAAGAAGCGAGAGAGGTGTGCCAGGATCGCGCCAAATGGAAATCCACAATCTCTGCCTACCCCTCTGGGTTACGGGCGTGAGCGCATGTTTATTTATTTTCGTTATGACTTTTCAATAATCGAATTTTTATTTTGCAAATATAACATTCAAGAAAAAAAAATTGAACATACTTGGCGTGCATCATTGAGTACCCCAATTTTTTTATCAAATAACGTCTTAATACTATTTAGATAACTAATTCATAACGACTGTTACTTTGAGCATCTTGTATCTTTTGTACAGCTTTAAAAAAGTAAATTTATTCAACCTACACCTAAATAGTTATCGGATATGAAAAAATTATTACTACTTTTCGTACTCACTCGTACGCATGGCACGTATGTTCAAATTTTTTCCGCTAAAAAAAAGTTCCTCTAAACTGTTCCATATTCAAATAAGCTTATTAAAAATAAGTAAAAAGTAGCGTCACCACGCTACTTTTTACTTTTTTTTACCACTTTCACTTCAATAAAAAAAAAAGATTGGTCTACATTTTGTTGAAAAGTTTATTAAGCATGAGTCACAGAAAAATTAACTTAAAGAACTGTAGAAAATAAAACGTTTTATCCTTTTCACAGTATTTCATTCTTCGGAGTTCGAAAAGATAAGTGGGGTCTTTTTTGCGATGTGTAATGAAACGGTTGCTGAATGTTATCATTTTACAGATGGCTTAACACGTTTTTTTGTGATATTATGAGCAATTCTGGCGTAATAAACGATTTGAAATTACACTGTGTTTACATCTTTAAGTATTCTTTAAAACGAATTTATCCCTTACTGAATTTCAGCATCTGGTAATAAACACAACACACTTTCTTTCTTTCTCTACAACAATTTAAATATTTTTAATTTTTATTTTATTTTTAATCTTTATTGGTACTAGTGATTGATCCTTCGGGTAGCCGTTTCGGAATCTATAGGGAACATCGCCTTTTGTATACGTAGATATGCACCTGTAAGAACCAAAAAAAATGTATGCCACGGGAACCGTACATGTATTCGGGATAAAAAGTAGCATTAGTGCTATTCCAGACCAAAATCTACCTCTGTGCCAAATAACTTCCAGGTCCGTTCAGCCGTTTTTCCGTGAAAGAGTAACAAACATCCATAAATACAAAATTAGCAATACTAACTCATATTTAAAACATTTCACCCCCGTAGAGGTTAACTTTCCAAAGAACTCACCATGAAACGTGAAATGTCAAATTCTACACGAAAATACAGTTACATGAATTTTTACACAAAGCAAAAAAAATGTTAAAGATAATTTTACACAAATTGAAAATTGTGAAACGTGAAGTTTTACAAAAAGAAAAAAAACTGTGAAATTTTACACTAAGTTTTTTTCTTCATTGTAAAAAGTTGTCAGGTGGTTGCGGTGGCGCATTTACAGAACATTCGGGCAAGGTCCTCTTCTGTATTCAAGAAGCTCTCCATAATCCACAATTATCTTCTCCAGGGGAGGTATCCGTCAATGATTCTATGCAATTAAATAACGTACTTCTCTTACTGTGAAGCCTTGTAAATGGCTACTACCAAAACCTTTACCTTACCCTTAAATAAAAGTGTAAATTTACCCAATTTTGTTTATAGGGCTTCATAGATTTATACGTATTTACCGTCAGCGTAGCCCTACACGTCCCGTCGCTTTATGGAAAAAACTTAAAAACTTGGAAGTGTTTCCAATATGAGTTATTTTTAACGAGCAAACGGCTCCAATACGTTTATTTTCAGTTGAAATTTATCTATTTGGGAACTATATTTTTATATTAATAAGGACATCGTTTGTAATATGAAAAGTCACTCGGATGACACCGTACACAAAGACTGGGTCGAAAATTAAAAGAAAAGAAAGCAATAGTCTGTTGTTTGTATGTAAAAAAACTGTCGGAAACGAACACAACCATATTGGCTTCAAATGAGCTCTTTTGATGTAATAAAACATAATACTAGTTTATTTTTGTAAGGGCAGGCAAAGAGTAAAGCAGCGTGGGTGGCATCCTCTTTGGTCCTAAACAAACGAAGCGCGACGTTCGTTAGTAGCAGTGTTCAGATAATATCGTGCGTCGATCAGGGTCGAGTACGGAAAGGTGACGTCGGAAATTGCGACATCACAATTATCCGTCCTAATGGACGGTACGCTAACCGATGTAATGGCGCTGTCAAACAACTTTTTTTATTTTTATAATGATGTGTACAACATGATAATTTAAAGTTTATGTCCGAATGTAAATTTATTTCATTCGTAAATTTTGCACACACTTATTCAGGAGTACAAGTCTCTTACTCTCTAAAAAATTGTGATTACAATATGTTTCATGTAAATAATTTCGGCAGTGCGAAGTCACTGTTTGGATACTGTGTCAATACATCGTACTGTGTCAATACGATGGTCTTTGATAAGTATTGGACATCAAAAAAAGCGAAATCGCCGGTAATAGCTAGCTACTAATTTTATAAATGCGGCAAAATATTGTAACAGAAAAAGGGACAGCTCAGTGGTCCAGCGTCACATCAGAAATTCGAGTATTCGAACAAATTTTAGTTTTTTAAAAGAATTTTACACAAATAATAGAGTACCACGGCTCCTTTCGTTGTGTAATAGAAATGTGAATTATATAATAATAATATCAATTTAATCCGTTCAATCAACATAACGCTAAAAATATAAGGGCAATTACAAATGAAACAAGAAAAAAAGAAAGGAAGAGTAGAACAAACAGAACGGATCTTTGGTCACCTATGTGATGACTGTCTGCAGGAGTTAACAGCGCTGGTATCGTCAAAAATCCTACATCCGTGCACTAGGCGATCCTACATCGTAGGTGAAAATCTTTCTATTCTTTATTTAACAAACTGTGCTAACAAATTTGAAGATAGCTCTTCAATTTTGGTGCTTACAGCAACAAACAAGCAAACACTTACAGTGTGCTCAAATCACAGCCAATAATGGAACAACTACGCTACAGGCACACCCAAAATAACAAGGTTTAGTACCACTCGAAGTATACGGGCGTGCGGTAGAAGATGTACTTATCCATATGTTCTAAGTGAGGCGATGGATGGCATGTTATCCCAACT
This sequence comes from Papilio glaucus, assembly GCA_000931545.1. Classification (NCBI taxonomy): domain Eukaryota; kingdom Metazoa; phylum Arthropoda; class Insecta; order Lepidoptera; family Papilionidae; genus Papilio; species Papilio glaucus. Next base: position 97,415 of record JWHW01028852.1, on the reverse strand, counting down.
TGTTATTGCAATATAATTTAACAAGAATATTTTATCAATAAGATATTTAAAGAGAAAAAATACATCGTCATTTGCAGCGTTTAATACTTTAACATGTTTTATGTGGAGCGAGCGAACTCTTCGTTCATATCAATAGGGCTGAGGTCATTAATCACTCGACTGAAGGCGAGCCTCGTTTGTAAGGAAATGAACTCGTTAGATATTTTATATCGAAAATATTATATAGAGGCTTCGATGCGTAAGAATTGTATACGCTACTAATTTACTAAATGTATACTTCATGATATATTTATGTATCTTACAATTAATGTTGGCTATCTATATATATAAAAGAAGAAACTGATTGACTGATATACTAACGCAAAGCCCAAACTACTTGGCCCAGAGACTTGAAATTTTGCACAGAGAAATATCACTAAAAAATATTCATTCTTAATATGTCCCCAAATTGTCTAAAGTAGGGGATGAAAGTTTGTGTGTTGAAATAATTATAATCCAACGTAAGTTGATCTCATATCTTTTTGATCAATCATATTAAATAGGCTTCAACTTAGGCTGAACATGGTCGTTTAAATTAAATTGTAAAGCGGGTGAACCACCGGGTTCAGCTTGTTAAAAGATATATTATTTTTTAACCCCCAATGGCTTATAATTTTGGAACGATTTCTTACGATTATGTATAACCCGAAATTTTATCCTTTACTATATGAAACTCGGTAGCAGTTGGTAGGGTTTCTATAACTATAGTTTTAGCATGGTAAGGATTATTTTATTGTTAAGACTAGGAAAAAAATACGACTTGCACACAAGACTGTTCATTAGTGTCGCCTAGGCTTCACACTGTCTCTAGAACTCCTTTGTAAGTGGGACACTCTTTTTATTTCGTCACTTCAGTTCAGTAGCCTCACTTTTTTGTCCTTCTATTTTTGTGTAATTCGAACAAAAAAAACTGCTTAGTCTAATAATTTAGTAAATAAAATATTTTTTAAATAATTTGATTTTAACATTAGCTCCGAATTAAATATATGTAATACGAAACTTGTTTTGAACTTGAAGTGTTGAGATTTCCCAACTATAAATTGAATAAGAACTTTGAGTCTTACTGTATTATTGTCTCAAAGAAAGCTAAACTTTAAGAATATTATTTTCTCACTACAATTTGTGTGTGAGTGCTTTCTTCTTTAAGTTGTAAGAACTAGGTAAGTTCATAAGAACTAGGGTTATTAACAAAATAATAAATGTTAATTTTTATGTTAGAATGGGGTAAACGAGCTATCGGGTCACCTTATGTTAGGTGACCGCTAACCATAGACATCCGCAGTAAGCAAACGAGTCGCAGATGCGTTGTCTACGTTTAATGGACAGACACCTCCTCTGTAGACAGAAAAAAGGTAGTTTTCTTTTTCTAACCTTCCCCTGCCCCTCCAATTTGTACAGTTTTCGATTACTTGGAGCCGTTGCACAATTTTCACTACACCGTTAACTTAATATATCTCTATCTCTATTAGCAACACATTATTAACATAAGATATATTAAATAGTTAATAATAACCAATAAAATATGTATCAATACTAATATTATAAAAAGGTAAAGTTTGTGAGTTTGTATGTTCGGAGTAATCTCCGGTATAACAGATCCGATTTTGAAAATCCTTTCACTGTTAAAAAGGTATATTATCCCTGTGTGCTATAGTCTACATTTTATATTAGTAAATATAATTTTCAATAATGTTTATTTATAATTTTAGAAGTAAATTTTTTAGCGTGGAAAATAAGATACGAAGTCGTGTGGAAGCCGCGGGCAACAGTTAGTATACAACAATTTTGGAAGACAAGACTATTTGTGAGCAGTAGCAATGCAGACATGTGTTCATTACTGATGACTTGACTCACTTCAGTAATGTGTAGTGTCTCTTATGTGCGCGTCTCGTATGCCCGAGCGTTTTTAGTTTTTCAGAGCCACCCCTTTTGTAATGGAGGTGTCCTTTGGCGACGAAAAACAATCTTAAATATGGCAACTATTACAAAGTTGTCGTTTCATACATCTTTGTATTTCATTGAGCTTGAGTATATCACTATGGTGTTGGAAAAAAATTGCTTTATAGAGTAAAGATGTCATTAACGTTTTTGTTGTTCTTGCATTGTTCTTTGTAACGCTACATAAAGAGGCCATGTTTCTAAAGACGGGATCGCATCTCTGAACGAGGCGTACACAACTTGACAAACGATGATTGATGACTCCGCCTGAAGGCTGCTCGATTCATTATATTTTTCCCCTTTTCATTAGAAAATAATTCAGAGAATAATTGTATGTATAAATCAGAAAAGCTTACAAGGCGATGATATTTTATATTATGATACATACATATACGCATACCAAATCACCGGTCAAAAGTGTTCCAAATACTGTGACAGCAACATTCAAACATGTCAAATGGTGTAAAAAGGATAGCGTAACTAAAATATTAAGAAAAAAGAGTATAGCTAGTGTCTGTTATTTAAATGTAAATGTATGACAAAGTAACGGTTAATAGTTCAAAATAAATATGCGCTCATCCCGTAACCCAGAAAGGCAGGTAGGCAGAGATGATGGATTTCCA
>JWHW01028852.1:83065-94540 GCA_000931545.1 Papilio glaucus | reverse complement strand
CTTACTTGAACAGACCTTATCGATATCCGATACCGTGCGATTCTGTTAACTTAACGCCTTTTAACATTTCAGTCTCATATTAAGTAGTGGTTGCGGGATTGTGTATTACTGAGCTACATTCACTTGTAGGTTTAATCTTATAGTTTAATTTTGTATCGTTTTGTCCTTTTTTTAACGTACTGATGTCGATGCAGTGGGTTATTGTATGATAATTTTTCAAAAAAAAAATCGGAAACATTTATATCGGTTCTTGTAATAAATACATCCGGTAATCTTCGTCTGGGATTAGTTCGCTATCCCGCCCCACCTCGTACTCACCCTGATGAAGGACGACACGACAGGTCTGGAACTAATCGGTACCTATCGGACTACCGAAATCTGAGTTTAGCCGTTTTTAATTTTTTAGTTAATAATGTTTCACAAAAGTTTTAATGATTTTAAAAAGAATGTTAGTTAAATATTAACACTATTGACTAAAAAAAACATGTTAGTAGCGTTAATGCTGTTGAGATGTGATCCTTAAGAAGTATGTTAGGCGTGACCTTGAACGATAGGGTTAAAATAGCGTTATAAGGGAAAAATGTGGCTTAAAAGTAGATCCTGTGACTAGAATTGAAAAAGGTATGCTTCGGTGGTTCGGGCATGTTGAAAGAATGAATGAAGAGAGAATAACGAAACAAATTTACGTTGCAAAAGTGAGTGGTAGCGTTGGCAGGGGACGCCCCAGGAAAACTTATATCGACCAGATTAGTGACATACTAAAGAATATAGGATTAAACTTAACCGACGAGCTTGTATGAGTAGATTAATGGATGTAGAAGTAGCGAGAGAGATGTGCTAGGATGGCGCCGAATGGAATCCGTTATCTCTGCCTACCCCTCTGGGTTATGGGCGTGAGAGCATTTATATTTATTTTACTATTTAATCTTTCAAAAAAAATACTTTAGAAATCCACGTACTTTTTATTAAAATATTCATTTTAAATATCGTTATATTTTTATTATTTTAAGCATACTTGTCTCGTGTACTCTACTTACATATATATGTATGTATGTATTTAGGTATCTTATTTCCTTACATTGCTTCCCTAACTACTTTGTTACGCAAGCTAAGGAAAAATCGAGTTTCTGGGAAAAGCTTTCCCCGAATACATCCGGGCATCCGTCACGGACGAGACCATCTGTCGGGAGAATAACTAAAACTTTGGTCTGGTTTGCAACAAAATAAAAAGGAAAAAAAAAATTGATGGTAAAGTACATCGACTTTATAATCCAGGTCCACTTTTATCTCGGTAACGTCTAATCTATCAATGAATCGAAATCTTTCAACACATGTAAATTTTACTTACTTCAAGATTTTCATCCATTTAATTTGAAAATTCATGTATTAAATTTTTCATAAATTATTTTATGTATCTGTTACCGACCGATTGTAAGGGCAGGCACTTTATAATCGGGCTAGGCAAATTCTAAACGGTCGGCACGTTGTCAGTTTAACGAATTATTGAGAATGTGACGTTTCTTTTTTTGGCACTTTACAAGAGGCGACGTAACGCAGGCGCATATTTATCCAATAGACATGAATGTCTTTGTATACAATATGAACTTTGAGCGCTGATTGGTCGAAACTTGAGACCCGGTTTTTTGATTCGTTGCCAGTCATCCTTTAGTCAGTCGCTAAACGTAAGCAAATAAATGTGATTTTATTTTCAATTATTTTCGTAGCATTAGTAACTATTTAATTAATTACCCAAGTTATTTATTTTCCAACAGGTTATGGACAATGAAAAATAACCAAAAGAATTTTAAACATTTATGAACTGGATATAGACGTCACAAACAATATCGCACAGGTTTCTTAAACATTAAAAAATATTTAAACAAAAAACATTCACAAATAAATATTTTTCACTGTCTTCAATTCTAACTCTCGTCAAAATAAATAACAGAATTTATTTTAGTACACTATGTACATGTAATTTATAAGTTTAGTACTAATGATACGAAAATAATTGAAAATAACATTTTGTTTAGCAACAGCTTGCCAGCAAAAGAAAAGAAGTGGCGCAGGATACGAGCTTCGACCAATCAGCGCTGACGTTTCTTTTTATTACACGACATTTTTATCGTATCCACAATATGCGTACCATACATCGCCCAATGACTTCGCCCCATTAGAAAGTGACTAGAAATGAAACGGCATATTGACAATGATTAGTTCAACTTAGAATGTGCCGACCATTTAGAATTTGCCTAGCTCAATTATAAAGTGTCTGCAATAACATTCGGTCGGTGACATATCCATTATCAACGAGATAAAATAACGACTAAATTTACAGATTGAGAATCTCGTAGAGGACCTGCAGTATGTCTAAATCGCATCGGTCATATTATTCCACTAGACACTTGTGCCCAAACCGCATGAGTTAGGCAACGCAGATGCATGCACAAATCAAGATGGTGTAAATATTCTTGAAAGAAAGCAAGAAATCATTTATTAGTCAGTATATAATCATTTATCAGTAGTAGTAATCAAAAAGAGAAACTTAGAAACTACTGCAATAAACAAAATCATCAAATAGAATGTGACAAAAGTTAGCCCAGATCAGCTTATGTAGCAGCAGATGACCCAACCTTCCATACTCTGGTTTTCAGTGCACTCACACAAATAACACCAAGGTGGAAAGGTAGGTAGGTCGTCGTAGATTTGCATCACAATATGTGGTTGGTATCACAAGAATGTCATATACCAGGCTGCATAAAAACTGGTCACAAGAACGTTGGTATCTCCCAAAGTTGCTTAAATAGACCACTCGTATAAATGATAAGTTATAAGTAGATTAGTAACTCGTATTACAATTCACAAAAGTTCATTTGTACAACTTGTAGGTTAAAAAATCAGAATGTTGAAATACTAATTTGATTTAAGCACCATAATATTGTCTAAAGTCTTTATTTCATAAAGCTTGTTCCAATATTTTGGAAGTTATTGAGGTTTTTGTTACCGACCCGTTTTGTTTGAGGTCCAGTGTAGTTATAGCTTCAACTTTACTAACCTATATGCATTTCCGCTTGCGGTTTTGCGAAGGTACGATAAACTTTTCCCATTTCAAACCGCAACACGCTGCGTGAACTATCCCAAGGGGATGTCAACGTAGGGTTTTATGTTTGTGTTACTTTGTCCGATAATTATAATGATATTGATACGGTCATTCTTATTCTAAAAACACATATATCAGTTATATGATGATTATATATAAAAGTTAATCCATGCCACTGATAACCCGATAATGTGTTTTATTGGTTAAAAAAATCAAAGTTTATCAAAACAAAACATTTAAAATAGGCTAGAACTAGAGTTTTCGAGAGTTCGACTCTATCTCTTCCGATATTCTTCGCTGGATTACATCTTCGTGGGCGTAACGTGGGACACGAGCAGCAACGAAACACTTTTAAACCTTCTACTCTGTACAACCAGCCGTAAGATAGTTCCTAGACGAGTTGTTCGCCAAGCGGTTTAGCACAAGAGCACAACCCTCGACCCCGTCGATCGTGATATCGCCTCCGCACCCTAATAGTGCCTCCTTCCCGTGGTCAACTGAAGTTAGTCGCTGTCCATATTGTTTGTCAAGTCGACGTCCGTACATTTATATCCTCTACACTTTGTGCTATGAACGTCTCCTACTCTTGTTTATTAATTTATATTGGTGAAGTTAATAGTGTATCAACATTATTATTAAATAAATAAATAAAAGACTATCTACCCGATGAGTTCAGCATATTGGAAGTAATAAGCTTACAAACATAAAGTATCTTCATAAAATATGCAATATAAAATTGCAGAGAAGTCGTTTGATCACAGAGCTCTTTTCATTTCCGTTTGTAGTTCGTCGGAAGGAGAATAAGTTTTCCCATTTTAAACCACTCAAAGTGCAATTCAACGATGTATATCAAAGTCAAACCTGAAATTTAATCTGTGGATATAAATATACATTTACAATTATAATACTCCCTCAATCACACCATGATGATGGGTTTCCATAACCACAAAACATATAGGAACTATTACAAAAAATACTATATCTCCGATAGTTCATATAGTTTAATAACTGTTATATATTTCTGTTGTATATTTAATCTTTAAAGTAAGTATTTTAAAATCAATTCTAATAGTGAGGTTATTTATTTCATTCATTCCTTTATTCCTGATAAACTTGATTCCTAATAAATTTTAAATCGTAGAAGAAATATTTTTAATACTCCTTATTTAAACAAAATAAACTTAAGTTAGCTACATAAGGCAATATACCTAACGTAACCGCAGCCCTGTGAGGCTGCGGTTACAATCCGTACGACAAAAGTTTCTTAAAGGCAGAGTTCACGACGTGGCAGCTAATACGGGCGTAATTAATTCGAGACTCTTATCTCTGAGGGGGCCGGCTGGCACTACTGATGTTTTTAGGGGTTTATCGCGACGCTATTCAAAGCGGATAGACGACAGTATAACCAATTAAAAAAGCAGCAAGTAGCTTCCGATTTTCTATTATATTTGAAATATTTTCAATTAAGTTCTAAACTTTAGAAAATCAATTCATCGTCAATCAAATTGTTTGTTATTTGCATCTCGGTCATCTATTGTTTTAGTTTTCGTTGAAGGAAGGAAGTGTCAGATAGGTTTAGTAACAATTTAAGCCTTAAATATCCGACTCGACTAACAGTAAATGTTCTGAGATTTCACTACAATACTGAAAAAGGTCATCACATGATATCGCGGTGAAAGATATAATTGTGCAAGATTGTCTCCTCTAAAATCACTCGGTTGGCGTTCTTAAGTGCAGTGGGAAAACTAGGAATTGAAAATAATTAGCAAACAACCAATTAATTCTTCATGTAATCTGGTACATGTAGTCCTTTTATCCAGGCTTATATACTCTGGATTAAAGGAACGCATGTGTTGAAGATCAGCACAAAACGGACTACGGGGATAAGTACAAAAGCCCCGCGTACAAGTAGGACATCAATCACCCAAGGCAACGGAACAGATTTGAAGCAGAAGAGCTTATGCGTGATAAATTCGTATCTTTATAAAAGGATGTTCGCTATTTTTTATTTTATTTTAGTAGGTACTTATGAATTGTATAACTTATTGCCTACCAGGTGCCCATAACTTCGCTTTTTATATGTGAAAGCCTTAAATTATTATATTTTTATAGCGTACTGATTTTAGGAGCGCACTGCAAAAACAGTCGAGTAGGTCGATTTACCTCCGAGATGGTAAACATTTTTAGACCAATTATACACTTGTAATTTTATTTAGAATAATATAAGCAATGTCTGTATATTGTGACTGACTTGTAACTGTTTGCCTAAAGGAGGCATTTACAGTTACACCGGGCTCGAGGCTACAGGGCGCAGAAGTCTAACCTAAGCCTCTTTAATAGTAACTTATCACAAGGGCTGCCTCGAAAAAAGGCGTCTCGGCTCGGGCCGTTACTTTATTATTATTACCGGATTGGGAGGCCACCGAGCTGTTAGGTCGCTTGGGCGAACGCTCCATGGAGTGACTGAGCAAGGGCCCCGAGATGGGACCTCGGCTTGGGCTGTCACTCTTTACGCGTTTAGCATTCCGATTCGAAAGTGCCCGATAGGGCCGAGTCCCGGCTCAATCGTAGCTATTATCTGATTACAAGTATTATTACAGCAAACATTACTATCATTTCGGAAACCGTTAGCGCTGGGAGAAGTGGCGGAAGAAACTCCAGCAACGCTTCTATCATTAGTAGGGGAGAAAACTCTGCCAGCTATACAGCCGGCCGTATCGAGAATATGTATAAGCTACAATAATGTAAAGTTTTATGAAACCGTGTAAAGTACCGTAATAGTTTCAGCGTAAGAGAGTAATTAATATCCATCCATCTAAGTTTAACTTTAATAATATTAGTGGCATGAAATAATAATAAATAATAATAAATTTCTTTATTTTTCTCCCACATGTATAACTAAACTATAGTAACAAGTTTCCTTTTTTACATAATATTCTTTCGTTTAATGAGATAGTTTAAGGTGGGAGACAGGAGCTCAAACTAGGTTGCCCTGTGCTATGATGCTACTGGCTCCCCCTCTTGGAATGACTTTGCTTACAAATCAAAGTTAGCATATCATTACTTGTATGAATGTATATGTGTGAGTGCATGGGTGTATGTGTAAGTGTTGGAGTGTGAAATGGTGACTGAGAAGAAAATACATAAATACCATAGAATCGTGGGAGACTTTTTAAATGTATTTCAATTAAACGTAATAAAACTTTACAGCTAAAAATACAGTAAGGAACAATTTGGAAAAATACTCTTGTTTTAAAACCTTTTTATTGGCGTTCATTAAGCATTATCTCAGACCTCCACGAGCGTTGCTTAATCTCTGGCACTTAAATGATTGACCTCACTCGTTTAACTCGATTGCTGGTACAGAGCTAGGTCAGAGATTATTTAGACTTTTTAATCGAATTTTATAACAATCGTATATTTCGTACAAAATTACTGATTGCGATCTTAAGATTGGATTTTACTAATTTTTAAGCGATTTACCAAAAGAAAAATGGAACTTTGAAGGTAAACTTTGAAAACAAACTAAGATTTTAGGCAATCCGAAATTCTTTTCTACAACTTACGCCCGTTTCTGAAAGGTTTGTCAATTTTTTACTCAATTAACGCTTCTATCAAGCTAAACATCAGTTCAAATCATGCCATGTTTTTAAAAGTTAAAAAGTTGATGATCATGCTTCTAGGAAATCAAATGACATTTGACAGCTATCTTGTCATTAGGGTTCCGTATCCAAAAGGTAAAACGGGACGATAAAACTCCGCTATCCATCTGTTTGTATGTCCGTCTGTCACCAGGCTGTATCTCATGAACAGTTAGACAGTTGAATTTTTCACAGATGATGTATTTATGTTGCCGCTGTAACAACAAATACTAAAAAACAGAATAAAAACATTTAAGTGAAGCTCCCATAAAACAGATATGATTTTTTTGCTTTTTTCAAAGATAATGGTACGAAACCCTACTTTGCCGAGTCCTTTTCATTAGTTAACAATTTCCCTTGTGGTCAGGACGTTGCGCTCTAATTATTTACTAACAACGTCTAACGCGTGAACCTGCACGAGAATAATTGTTACTAATGATTCCTATTGGACCTCGGTACGGTATAAAACAGCGATGATAGACGTAAAAGAATAACGCAGAATTAGCAACCATTGCTATAATAGATCAGCTCGACCGGGAAAGTATCAAGACCTCATAAAAAAATGGGAATAAAGTGGAATTTTACTGCTGTGTTTCGCTCGGAGAATGAGGTGACCAAAAGCTCATACCTGGTCATCTCATCCTTTCTTTATTTCTTTACACTTACATAAAAATTGTCAACTCACCTGTACATTTGTCAATTTTTACATACATATAACATTCTAAAAACGAAGTCTGAACAGCACTGATTCTAAAATCTATCATGCTTTTTTCTCTAATCTTTCTCATTGTTTCTGAACCTACTTCAAATCAGTATTCAAATCATACTTGTGTTAACCATAAGAACCATAAGGCGATTACGTTGCACGAGGCGAATCACACGCGTCTATAATTCCAGATGTGACCGGCGTTATGAGCGGAATAGCCTCCTTCGCTCCGGAAGCTCGGCCCCTACGACTGATTTAGGATATATCCGACTGCTGTCAACCAAATAAATTCGATGTAAAATCTATTTAACTAATATTAATATGATAAATGCGAAAGTTTATATGTGCGGACGTATTTATTTATTGTTGTTGTTGAATGTTTGTTACTCTTCCACGCAAAAACGGCTGAACGGATCTGGATGAAATGTGGCACAGAGATAAATTATAGTCTGAAATAGCACATATGCTACTCTTTATCCAGGAAAAATGTACAGTTCCCGTGGGATATGTTTTTTTGTAGTTTTACAGGTGCATATCAACGTATATAAAAAGGCGATGTGTGATGTATATGTATGTTCCTATCGATTCCGAAACGCCTCAGCCGATTCAGGAAACATTCAGATTGGCCTAACTTACCCTAGGATTACCCTGCGAAGTTTTATGGCATGGAACAAAATAATTAGTGCTACCCAGGCGAAGCAGGGCCTGTCTCTGATAGATGATACTACAGTATAATTTAATTTGGATACTATCTTGCTAAAATGGTCAGACAATCTGGTCAAGATTACGTCCACTGGATAGGGATGGATGGGCAGATCTTTGTTGTGATATATGGGGAGTCCTACGTAGAGTAATAGATAGCTGTTAGCTAGGACAGTTACTGTCCTGCTAATATAATGAAAGTGAAAGTTGATGACGATAGATGAATGGTTGATTAGTACTCTTTCAAACTATATTTAAAATATTATCAACATCTAATATTTCAAATGGCTGTCGTCCACGTCAAATAATTTCTTCCATTGATTATTTTCACCCATTAGTGACTAAATTTCCAAAAATGTGTATCTAGTGCTCGCCAACATAATAAAAGGAAGGTTTGTGTAAAATTTCACGTTCACAGGATCTATACTGTCGGTTATCAGTCCAGGTTCCTGTTTCATACATTTTAAAACAATTAGATATAGATTATTATCATAGTTTAAAAGGAAAACAACTTAATTAAATATAAAATTGTAAAGTAATAGAATACTATCAAAACGACAAGTCCTACTTAGTTTACTTAAATGTCAGCGGGATTCAAGTTACATTTCTGTTTTCTCTCAGTGAAACAAATGAATACAGACGGTAAGGTGCACGCTTAAGCATTGTTTACGTTTATCGACAACAAATCCTTTGTATTTTACATTCGCAAACAAAGGATATCTTTCTACCGTTTCGAATCTGACTAATGATTTGAGGACTGACAAACCATTTTAATTATAAAATACATCATAATATATACATCATAAGTAAATAATTTATATTTCATAAAAATTGGTTTAATCAATAAAATGCGATGTTTATAAACCTAAGGAAATGTAGTGAATAGTAAAAAAAAAGAAAATAAGTAAGTCGAATTATTTTAACTCATCGAATATTTTTATTACCCTTTTATTATTATATTTTTGTCTTGATGACTGATACTTTTGTATGTCTATGTACTAGTATTTATGTATGTTTGTTACCGTCTAATTGATCTTTGATTGTTCGCTTGATAATTTTTACACTTGAAAAACGAACACAAATCATTAATTTCATAATTGTGTCCTAATTTTCCCGAATCAATCAAAATAATAAATTTATTTTTAGATTGAGATTAACGCCACCAATTTACTATAGAGAAAACACGTTAGCTTTTCCAATCAAATCAATCCAAAATCAAATCCAGCTTTTTAATTCCAGATTTTTTGCTATCTATATCGATTTATCTACTATCACAATATTTCCAGTAAGACTGATACTAGAAATATATAAACCTAAACCAGATAATTAAATATGACTGAACTCAATTACTTATTAATAATAAAAACAATTAGTAAAAGGTTCGCTGGATAATATATTTAATGTTAAAAACTTAAAATTAGGTAGATATTTTCAAAAGTAGAGATATTATATTAAAAAATATCGGACGCTTTTTATTATATTTCCCTAGGATATCCACTGAGTGCTCATAAATCCTTGATGCGTTCAAATAAACGTTCAAATCTCGTCGTCAGACAGATTTCAGCTCTGTGCTGACATGTGAGTAACATCTTTTGCCACTACATGTTGACTGTGATATCAAATTTAGTTTACTAACAAAAACGTATTAGAATTTGTGCAAAATAATTAAAAAACAATTATTAAATTTTTAAAAGAAAATATGGAAGTAAATCGTGTAATACTATAGTATTAAATCGTTTATCTAATCCTAATTTATATTATGAAAATTTTAATATACAGAAAAGACAATTCCGAGAATCTTTTATGTTTCGGGTCTGATTCAAAGATTTTTAATTTTGTTTTTAAAACTTAAATTTCAAACACATGTCGTTTACTTTTGCCAAAATAATGTACCGTATGCGTTGTTTAATATACCGATAGCCGATGAACAGTGATGCATGAATACAATTAAATGAAATGCCGCATTTACAATGTACATTTAATAGTATTATAACATTGCTTGACAAAATAAAACTTTAAAGTTTCTGCTATATAAAGATTTAGAAGTTTATGGTATAACTTTAAAGTATTTACTTTAAAGTATTATTGGGTTCCCCGAAATAGCACGCCCCAGCGACACTAGAAATAGGCTGGCGCTAAGTCTATTCCACAAAAAAGTGTTTGAAGACAAGTGTCATGAATTTCGAGATATTAAACATTTTCGATTTTTTTAATAATTACTCGGTTTTTACGTTTTGTGCAACAAAATTGTCACAAATACCGACATAACGTTATTTTTTAAAATTCTGAACTCACTACTAATAGTTGTTTCAGTAATGTAAACTAATCATTGTTAAACTAATCGTTTACATAATAAGACCTAGGCATGGTAATTTGACGTTTTTGAGCATCACGCGAACCAAATCGTGGGTTCGTGCTATAGTAATCTATTAGTATAAAATGCTCTATTAGTATAAAGGACCAGTGGTGGCTCAGTGTTTTAGGCCGCGACTTACTGTACGCGGGTTCGAACCCAGGCATTTTTTCGAAGGCAGGCAGTTTTTGGAGCAGTGGTGAGGAAATTTATTTCCTCACCACTGCTCCAAAAACGGTGAAGGAAAACATCGTGAGGAAACCGGCATGTCTTTGAACCAATAATTCGAAGACATGTGACATCCACCAACCCGCACTGGGCCAGCGTGGAGGATTACGGCCCCTTCCCTCTCTCGGAGAGGAGGCATGTGCCCCTGCAGTGGGGAACATTCTAGAAAAAGGCTGATTTATTATTATTAGTATAAATTGCTATAAGATACGTACATGTCGGTCCTTGGCCCGATACAAACCTCCTTATCGATCGTAACTCCGTAACGATATCTCTTGAGTAAACGTTGGAAAAATCCACATTTACTTCTAATATAAAGATTCAAACATATAAAATATCGCACCAAAGAACACCCGAAATATACTTATTCTACCTTTATTATTGTAATACAAGTTTAATCAAGACTTTATTACATGAACAGCTTATATAAAGCAGTATTATGAAATCGTCATACCGCCGTAACATATTTTGAGTTTCTTGTGAGTTATAGGCATACCATAGTCAAAACTACTTTCCTCACTCCTACCCTGTTTAATTAACATAAAGCATAATAAAAAAAATACTAGCAACCCGCTTCGGCTTCGCGTGGTTAGCAGAGCTTATGTCTAAGCTGAGCCTACGCCAGACTAGGCAACCAAGGGATGTTATGGAGCTCGGTATGCGAATCCGTAATAAAAGTAAAATAAAGGATGTTTTTTTTGCATTTCTAAAGTATATAATTATGGATCCAGACTTGTATACAACA
>JWHW01028852.1:69720-82564 GCA_000931545.1 Papilio glaucus | reverse complement strand
AATACAAGTTTAATCAAGGATTTATTACATGAATAGCTCAGCTTATATAAAGCAGTATTAGGAAATCGTCATACCGCCGTAACATATTTTGAGTTTCTTGTGAGTTATAGGCATACCATAGTCAAAACTACTTTCCTCACTCCTCCCCTGTTTAATTAACATAAAGCATAATAAAAAAATACTATCAACCCGCTTCGACTTCGCGTGGTTAGCAGAGCTTATGTCTAAGCTGAGCCTACGCCAGACTAGGCGATCAGGATGTTATGGAGCTCGGTATGCGAATCCGTAATAAAAGTTTCGGAAGTTTTTGTGCATTTTTACTTAAATAACACTTATAAATTAGTAGATATAATAAATAGGAATTTACGTTACTGATTGTATCAAATGATAACCTAGAAATAAAGCCAAATTACCAGTTTGTATTTTACTTTTACAGTTCTTTAAAAATCAAAATTCCGTAACAGAAAGTATCCGAAACTACCGAATGAAACGAAATAATTTCATATCCGAATACAAAATTTCTAGAGTATATAATTATGGATCCAGACTTGTATACAACAAAACGATGACAGCAAAATGTCGTATATGTATCTAGAGGTGTTCCAATGAAGGGGATGGAGTGACCCATCCAGCAATAAATACAAAATAAATACATCTGATAAGGTAACACAACATTAGTTCTGGAGCTGAACGAAGTTTGCCGGGGCAGCTAGTTAGTATTAAAAACATGCGAAAAACTCATGTTAAGTGAAATATAAAAAAATATTGAGTCTAGTTTGTAAACCGAATCTAGAAGATAAAAAATAGCTTTAGATAAGTAGCCATTAGGCGCACTCGTCATGTTTTTCACACAGTAACATTAATAACACGCACGTGACAATCATAGCCGGCGTGACAAAGATGGCCGTAACGAGGCGGAGATGTCGAGACGTATTTCAACCGACGTGCAGACAAATTGGCGAACCCTCTACAAACCCTCTGCGTCATTTATCCAGGGCGTCGCCAGTCGCCAGGTGTTCGCTCGCTCGTTTATTACTGTCAAAATCGGGAAGAGATTTGTAGGATATAGGATTTTAGAACTCTTTTTGACTGAGAATCGCATTTACGAAATCACAGAAGCACGGATATCACAAGGTTACATTATTCAACAAGATTCCGCTAAACACTAAACACAGTGTCTGTGAGAACTAACTAATGAAACATTGATATACTCAGACATGCTACTCTAAAACTCGCCATCCTTTTTGTGCCTCACCAAGTAGTGATGCATGGGAGCTGCATTCTCTCGTCTTGCTTCGTTCTTTCGTTTCAGCTAGTTGTCGTCTGCAGCATAGACCCCTTCCGCCTTCGGTTTGGTCTTAGTTTACTACAAAAAAATTAGCTTGCACTACAATCCCTAACATCTCTGATTTGGTTGTAATGAGGGTTGTAGCTTTTATTAAAGCGTGTTTAAAATTTAGATCTGAAATGCCGATAATCGATAGCTTCAGACAAAATATTTTCAGCTATATAACAACAACTTTAAATAATTGCCCCAAAGTATTTAAGTTCAAAATCGACGCATTATTCTATACTTATAGACATTTCAGTGGGCACAGAAAAACGTTAAGCATAGAACTAGTGTCGTAGTTGCAATCGAAACAACGACCACATTTATTTGGGCAGGCGCCAAATAGCTAGCCATGGAGCACAATTCTGTTTAAATAGGACTTGATTCAGCTTGAGTTGAACTGTTCTAGCCAAAATTATGTCTTACTAATAAACAAACGTAACTTTTATAATTAAGGAAATTCAACAAAGTTGCTTTTATGGAACATATGGAAAGTACAATAGCTTCTAGAATTTTTCTTCTTCTCCCTGCCCCTTATCCGACTTTTTCTTTACATGAGTACGACCGTAGTCTATATTATCGAAATCATTTTACTAATATTTCTTTTAGCTATATCCAACTAAGCTTAAACTTGGTTGGAAATGGTTCACGACAGTAATAGACAATAGAATGGTGGATTCTAACCCTCGACCATGTCGGGCATGTTTCGCAGTCCGTACTCTTATCCATTAGGATATTGGCGCTTTACAATACCTTCTAGAGTTGACATAGTAAAATAGGATCAAATAAAACTAAAATAAAATTTCCTGAATGCTACTAAAGATATATCTTAAGTACAATATGCACTAATGCAACACTAGAGCTGTCAAGAAGTCCGTGTGAGAAGATTTATGTACAAAATAACAAACTCTAAAAGTATGCATTTATTGCGAAATTAACCGTTTAAGTCCGCTTAACAAACAAAACAACTCCACAGGAGCAAGAAAAAAACTCTGCGGTCATTTGAAACATTGCCAAATAGCAATTGGCATTAAATGTGTCACTAAATAGGCTTAAAAGCAATTAGCATGCCAAAACTTTTGTGGCATTAAAATGCACTAAAACCGAATCTCGTTTAATTTTATACTTTCCAATAATTGTTATATATGTTTAATACATATCATACCATGTAACAAATATTTCATAAAAACAAATTAAAATGTTGACTAGTAGATATTAGTAAACATCTTGTGAGTCGCTTGATCGTTTGCCTTGATTTTTAAGAAAATCGATTTAAAATTTTGTTTTGTTTCGCCTATAAAAAATTTGTTACACATCAAACCAATATCGTTATAAGAAAATAAATTTCGAAGCACTTATTTCTCTTGTCGAAATTCCAGCTAATATTCAACTTATTACTGTTGTCTTCTAGGAAACTTATATTTCAGTACTATACTGGGCTCGTGAACACCGATTCCCTAAATAGTAATATTATTAACTGTTTAGTTGCAGTAAAGCTCATTAAACAACAAACAGACATACACACTAATAAGAGCGTGTTAATGCTTAATGTTACGTCTGGATAATACCTTTAAACGAGCAATTTTTGTATATATAAATATAATCTGAATCTTGGCAACGGCTCCAAAAATTATGATGAAATTTACTCGGGGGAAATCCATCTAGCTAGGATAAATTTTTAGAAAATGTCGTTTTATCCGTGTATTTAAGCAATAAAAACCCAGTTCATATTTTTTTGTCATCATTGTTTCATATTTCATCATTATGTAATTCGTATGTAAATATTATTTCCAAAAAACACGATTTACCAAAAAAATACCGAACAAAGCTCGGTCATCCAGGTACTAGTTACTAATGGTGGAAGAATACTAACATTGGCAGTTTCAGAGTTTGTCCATTACAAACAAATTGTTCCCATTTATAATATAACGTATATAAAACTACTAAGCATAATCCCTTGGTAATGCTGTGAATAACAAATGTATCGAATGAATACATTTTGCATTTTCTTTGAAAGCAATGCTATTTCTTTCGATACCGTCCAACTACGAATCCAACGGAGAATTGAATTTCAAATTAGAATGTCTTATCATCTTACGTACTAAACGTAAAAACTACTTCAGAAACAAAAAAAATCTTATGCTTTTATTTAAAGTACATTCTTTTGCTTTGTTTTTTTTTTAAGCGAACCTTTTTAACCCGTTTAGGCGATATTTGGTACTTATTTCATTTAATTTTGATTTATATTGTTAAGATACAAGGGTTTATTTTGTTGATTATTTATTTATATTTGAATTATACTGTCGCTAGATCCTAAAATTTAATTTGTTAAAACCACCACTCATTAGACTTTTGTTATTATTTAAGTTCAAACCAAGGTCACGTTCGAGTCGATTAATGAAAGATATTGATGGATGCGGCTTATAAGATTAAATTTATCGACAGAGTACGTTCGAGTCAAGGCTTTTTCATCCATACGTCAAGGGACTATCTGCGGGGAGTGATCGATTGTGGCGATTTAGCTTGTGTCAAGGACAGTTCGTGTAGGACAGACCGGTTAAGAAGCGAATCTTTGCACCGAATATTTTTTATTATATTTTTTTATCTAGCTGTGTCTGTGATTAATAACTATTTCGATTTTCCATAAACTGTTTCACATTTTTCACCCCCTTAGGTGTTGAATTTCCTAAAGTCGTTTCTTAGTCGTCGTCTTCATTATAAAATGAAGCTTTGTATAAAATTTCACCTGACAAAGTGTCTCTAACTCTTTCAATGGTCACAACTCTTGATTGGCAGCAGTGGTCTCGCAATATCAGGTAAACCACTTGTTTACTCGCCTGCTTCTACCACAAACAGTTGTCCTGACTATATTCAATTAAAAGTAAATCAGAATTTTTTATAACAACTTAACGACTTAAAAATCTACTAAACTTTACTTGGTGGCGTATTTTATAAGAAATTCAAACAGTGAACTTAACTTGTGCAGTACTTAGACAAAACTTGTGCTGTATGCGGTGAAGTGCCTTAACTTTTCTTTAAACACGTGCAATAGTGAAAGTTCAAGAACTTCGTGGACTATAAGTAGTTGGCTTAATAGGTTTTTATTTGAACGAGGCAATTTTCTAATTAGGTTTCTCCCGACTTCATATTGAACAAAAATCGTGACTAACTTTTTGCGCAACCCTGATCAAAACATAGTATCGATTAAGATCTCGGTTCCACTGATCATTCGGCCGAATAGCAAACGTATATAAAAACAAGGAACTTACTGATCGGAGAAAATTCAATTCAATAATTTAAGAATTAATTACATAATAAGATTCAGTTTCTATATAATCACAAATTATACTCGTCCGCCGGTTTTTTTGCTCCCCAATCACCCCCTCATTCCTTCCAATGGACCCGTCTACTTGAGCTTTATCTCACAAAAATTATAAATGCGTAAGTTTGAATGCATGGATACATTTTACATTTGTTGATGTCGCCCAGAATTACAGCGCCCAAAAGCCTATTATAGTAATCGCACATTATCCACGCGCACGCAAGTGGCAGGAATTGGATATAATTTTAACGAATTTTGAAAAAAAAAACCCTTTAAATAAATTATTTATTTTTCTCCCCTATTAATGATAGAAGCGTTGCTGGAGTTTCTTACGCCACTTCTTCTCCATGCGCTAACGCTTTTCGAAGTGGTAGTTATGTAAATCTTATATAAACTTTTAACCGATATGTAATAATATAAACACAAAAGTTATAAGCAAATATTGCTAAAGAAAATGAACTGATCATCTAATTAGGAAAGTTTTATCAGGACGTAATTAATATTTTGGCCAAACCTCTCGCCGGCACATTCGTAGATTAACAAAGTTATTAAGCGAAGAACTTTTCCTTCATCAACTTTCTGTGTTTCTTAATTTCGTAATAAATAAACGCAGTTTCAAACGAAAAGCAATAAAAAAATCACACTTCATATTGCGATAATTTATGCAGTCTATAACAATTAACACTGAAACCACAGTACTACGGACTGCGGGTAATTAATTTAAAATTAGGTTGACTAGCGCCTAATTGCAATTAATTAACTTACACAACAAATAAACATACTTTGTCTTTGAATAGTGCAAACGCAGATTTGCACAAGCTTCTCTATCTATTTAAAGATCAAGTATAACATAAAGAAATCCCTAAAATAGTTACTCGTTATTAATGTTGCAAAAAGATGACGGGGAATGATTAATATCCAATTTGCTCGGATTTAATCAAGTAAATTTTGCTGGAATCGGTACATTAGCGCGGGAGATGTCATGAAGCGTCCGCTTCACTTGAAATATTTATAATAGAAATGCATTTTTCAGTAACAAGGCTTTCCAATAGAAAACTATCCAAGACTACTAGCTACGATTAACGATTTAAAATTAAAGTGATAAGCGTCTTGATGTTAATCCTAAACTTTCACAGTTTTAACAAAAGACGGCGTTGAAAACAAATAGAACTTAACAGCGGGATCGGATTTTTATTTTTTAAAAAGATATTTTTCTTTAAATAGACTCGAACACACATTGATTACATCTAAGTTTTTTTTTTATTAAAAACTATGAAATTAGTTCGATTTTCGACGTACCGGCGGTGTGACGGTGTAATAATAATATAAATAATAATAGCTCAGCCTTTATTAGTATGTTTCCCCACTGCAGGGACACAGGCCTTCCTTCTACGTCCAAAATAACCGCAGTTTTATTTTTTAATATAAAAGTAAAGAAGTCACTCGTAATTTATATATTGTACAGTTTCCAATCACGTCTCCATTATTACGTAGACACTTTACTTCATTTATTCCTCAAATAGACCCGGGACACTCCACTCAAGAGCCCATTACGGCGGCTAGGTTTTCTTATAAATTTTTAGTGAGCACTCCCATCGTAAAACAAGGCCTTCCAACGTTTCCAATTTTCGTGGATCAGCCATTTCCTAACGCATTCATTATTATAGTAAGACTAGCTGTTGCCCGCGTTTTCGCACCCAATCGTTTCTTATCTTCTTCGCTGGAAATTGTTTTAAATTGATTTTGGATAGATTTGGGCCACAGTTTGTACGGTCGACTGTTTGCCTGACACTAATCCACCTTGGAAACTTGATTTCGCTTACATATAACTTGGAATAATAGGTAAATGTCAAGATGTCATTGGTTGCCATGGTAATGTATGTCATCTCATGTAACAAAATGTCAAAAGGATGTTACTGTCGTCTCATACATTACCATGGCAACCAATATTAGGATTTATTTCCCTATCTCTCGGAAAGTTTTATTTTCGGGATAAAAGTCTCCTGTGTCCTTTTATGTTATCCCTGACAATATGTGTGCAAAGTTTTATAATGAACGGTTGAGTAGTTACGCGTGGAAGCGTAAGAAACAAACGAACAAAATCACGTGCGCATTTTAAAATTAGATAGGATTATTGCAGATAAAAGACGAAAGAAGGGTATTTCATCTTAGTTACTTTCTCTCATCAGAAAGCAATTCGGCCTTATAACCAATTAGGTTTCACTATTTCTACATTTATAGATGTAGGTATATACATCTACAAAAACATACATACCTCGTAGATCTGACAGTGGCAATAAGAGAAGAAAGAGACTTAAGAGCTCTTATTTAATTAGTTAAAAAATAACAATGCGTTTTTATAAGTTTAACAAAACACACAATATATTGTCGGAGCAGAGAAAAATTTGGTTAGAATCGGAAAGCGAATTACGAAATATTCGGGCAGCGTCGTATTTGCGATTGACTCACTGAATAAACTCCAGTCGGCCGTGGCTGTAGTTGACCTGATTTCTTAACGATATTGCTGATCCTTAGTGTTACGTAAGATACGTTACCAATCGACATTTTCAAAGCAATTTCTCTAAAGTTATTACGTGCCGACTCATGAAACAGTATAAGTAAACCTTTTTAGTGAAAAATTTTCTAGTCGCGTTCTACGATACCTACGGTATGGTAACTTGGTTCGCACGAACCAAATAAGCATATTTGAATTTGGAACAGTTTTGACGAATTGTTTTTGGTTTACTTTTCTTGCATTCAATTTGGAATTTTATTGTTAAGACAAGAAGAGTTAATTTTTGTTGATTATTTATTTATTTTGTTTTTGATTTATTGTCGCACTGTATGTATTCTCGTGAATTCGTCCGTAACTCTTCCGACCTATGCAGTTCTTGAGGGATAGCAGTCATGTCATGTCATGTCACACCTTGAGCCGCTTATTTCTATGTCGCCTTCTACTATATTAAAGCCCTAGTCTATGAAGATACTCGACTTCTAAAAACAAACTCAGAACGATACGTAGGTATTTAATTGGTAGATTATCGATAAAATATTAAGCGTAAGGTATCCCCGGCAAAGCTGTAAAAGCCGTAAAACTTTTCTAATTTATGCCTCGAAGGCAATATGGCCAACTTAGAATATTTTTTTCATATTTTGTTGTCAAATTAAAACTTGAAATTAAATTAGTTTTAAGCAATAGCTAATAGCATCCGGTGTGATAGCTATACGTATTAATTATACTATAAGCAATATTATAAATGCAAACGTAAGGTTGTCTATTTGTTACACCGTCAAGCCGTCACTACTCAACCGGTCATCATGTTATTACTTGTATATGTAATATAAAAGTATCCCGGGTAATGTTTATCAGGGATACTGATAAGAACACTAATCCCGGAATACAAACTGTTCCCGGGGATAGAAAAATATAACCTTTATTTAAAATATCGGTTGCGATAGTAACGTTATATGGTTGTAATGTTACTAGTATTTTGTATTAACAATAAAAACTATTTGACATATATCAAATAAGAGTCGAAGTTTTTATGATCGGAATAAAGTTAATTAAATTTACAATAAGGAAAATAAGGGACTTATACGTGCGAAGCCGCAGGCAACAGGTAGTATCTAATAAATGAATGCACAAGATCCATCAGACAAACTATCTGAAAATGAAATTATTAGTATTATGAGTTCATATGTTCATTACAAAGTAGATTGTGCTCGGTGAATTTCCCCCTTAAATTTTAGTATTGCACGTTGATAATAAATAAATACAGCCTTTGCTTCTAGATAATCTTGCTGTATTTTAGAATTTAACAGAATCGATCCAATAGATTCAAAGTAACATTAATCACAAACAAATATTTCCCCTTTACCTCTCTACAATATTAATCTACGTTCATTGAAAATCAAAACGTGCCGTTCTCCAAATCGCTCTTGTCATAATCTAACCTAAAACATAAATCAAATACGAGTATAATTGTTTTGCTACAAATAATTACCATAACTGAATGGTAATCTACAGTAAAACAACTTCCTCTCAGTAATAATTTATGACTGTAGTCAAAACATATTTCGGAGGTATGGCCCACTTCGTATCTCACGTACAAGTAATAAATTATGAAAGTTCTGGGTTCATTTCTCATCTTAGCCCCGAACCGTTTAGTAAACAGATATTAAATAACTTTATTACAATGTCCTTAAGTTAACGGACACTAATAAAAATGTCTAAATCAAATCATTCAATATTCTATGAAACACGAAACAATCTGCAAATAGTAACTTACATTCTGAAGAGGATGACAATAATTAAACGATGGTAAAAGCATTGAGAAGCGAGATCCAAATGAATAGAATACATGTTGTAATTATGATATACTTGCTGTGCCCCGCGGTTTATTTAAATTAAATCAAATAACCTATTTATAAAAATTAGAGTACTTCGTATTGGACAATATTTTTAGTCATATTTTTCTACAGTAAAATTATTTTCCCCAAAAGCCCACTTTAAAATAAAAAAAATCTTAGTGAAAACCTACACATATGTATAAAATTCTATATTGTAGCACTAATAGTTTGAACACTGGGGTGATGAATGAGTAAGTGAGTGAGTCAGTGAGTCAGTGGTATTTGACAAAATATATAGTATAGATTTACACATACTATTGTACTGAATTTTCTAAAACAAAAAAGAAGCAATCGGTTGTCTTTACGCCTCAAGGCGACTGAGTGGACGGTACAATCAATAACAAATAATCTATTTCCACGATACAGTCGTCAGTCTCTATCACGGCCTCAAGAGACGGTGGAAAATGAGAAAATCCACCGAACAAGAATCTTATCTTCACAAACTGACCGGACGATATTACCAACTACTATACAATCGAAGCTAAGGAAAAAGTGTTACAGGTTAGTTACGTGTACCACTGATAACATTATTAAAATAATGTCAAACTAAAAATATAACATATTTTTTAAAAATAATATCAAAATAATACATACAATTTCCCGATGTTCTAAGGACTTATAGTCAGTTATAAGATGTTGTTATAAGATGGTTCATTTAATAAATACAGATAAAATATTGAAACATAAGTAGTTTAAAATAACCTACCATTCAACACGACAGAGCTCTAAATGCCACGCCATATTCGCTTAACTTCCAGCAACCTCTTATGGAATGTTCTGTCTCCAGTTGAATTTTTACCACTCATACGTCTAGGAACCTCGAAGATAGCTCCTTCCATCAAGCCCGGTAACAAACCTGAAGCTCTTCTAGTGTTGATTGGCGATAGGCGATTGTTTTAAAAACCGACTGAATAAAAAAATGTGGTGTTGTGCATTCGATTATCGATACAGTAGTTCCACATCTTCATATCGACTAATATTCATCATTATCGACCAATTCGATTAGTGTAAGTAATAATCACCCAACTCTGATGTGGATGCTCATTAAGACGGATGATGAGCTCGCATCATGATTCGAATATTAGATTTTCATCACACATTATTAAAAAAAAAATTGAAAATAAGTATATTTTAAATAAAAATAGCGCAGTCATATATAGTCAGTATTCAAATCGTAGTCAAATATTTGCTACTCGTAAATTGAAAGCTAAAATAAAATGAGCGCGCGATTTTTTTTGCGAACATTGCCATGCTGATGTTGCCAATTTTCAGGATCCAATCGCCAACGTTTCAACACACCAACAAACGTAAAAATATTTGAAAAAAAAATATTTATGCAATGATTGAGTTAAAGTTATTTTATGACTTGGTTTCTATAAATGACCACATCGTTAGAGCAATGAAGTATTTAGAACGTATTATGTTTATAATAGGACTTTACATATTGCTCTTAATGTATTCAAAATTATGTAATTTACTAATACTCATCATTTTTAACTATTCCAACTGAGCTTAAGTTTTAGTTAGATTAGTTAGAGTTCATTGTCCCTTCGTCGCGATCCCTAATAGCGATATTAAAAATACTCATAAATGACGAGTATGTATGCGTAGATGTATGAATGTAGAAGAATCGAGAGAGGTGTGCCAGGGCCGCGTCAAATGAAAATCCGTAATCACTGTCTAGCGTTCTGAATTACGGGTGTCAGTGCTTTTATTTACATTTATAATTCAAAAAGTATCTATTCTCAAAAAAGCAACCCTAATCCTTTCTAATATTATAAATGCGAATGTTAGTTTGTTTGTTACGCTTTCAGGCGTCACTATTAAACAAACACACACACAAGAGTATATCAAAGCATACAGAGCACCTTTAAACCCGTAAAAACCTTCCTGAGTATTGGTTGCCATAGTAAGTCAGTGTTACAAGACAATACCAACTTCTTAACATTTTGTCATTGTCATGTCATTTGTCGCCATGGCGACCGATAACAACTTTTTAACATTTACCTGTTATTATCGAAAAATCAAGTTACAAAAATTTACAATTAGGTAAATAAGAAATAAATGCTAGCAAAACTGCTAGTAAATTTATAAACAACACATCGAATCACATAAATGTCAAATCATAGTAGTTTCTGTATTATATGCCAGTCAAGATGACGCCATCATAGTCTTAATATAGTGATCGATCACCATATCGTTTGAACTGCGGATTCTGACAAATAATTTCGTTGACGTCTACTCCGACTGGTACATACTCACTGAGGCGATTTGTGTACGAACGCCGCGCCGGCACGTGAATTGATTTATTGGTAAACATGTAACAGGATAACGTAGCCCCTACCCCCTTGTTGGCACGTCCAATTTACTTCAACGAGTTCAATATTTAAAAAAGGGATCCAAAACCCAATCAAAATTAATTCCAAATAAATCGCTGAATTTATCTTGTATAAACGTTAAGTTAATTTATAGCAGGAGTTTAATATTCTTATTAGCTGGAGATTTAAAGTTGAAGAATGCAGTATAGCTCAGATTTTTCAATACAAACAAAAATTCGTAAAATAATTAAGCTTAAAATTGTACGGAAAAAGTTTCTATGTAACTTACCTTTAACACGATTTACATCTCGTTAAAAAAGAGAAACCTGCAACAAACATGACCATATTGAATAGAATTCGACAATAATGGTGTTATAGGGTACGGTCGGCAAAACATCGGTCGTTGGAGCGATTCCGTCATTTTTGTTTGTAATTTTGTGAACACTTTTACTTAAAAAATATAATCTTCATTTCTAACTGGCTGACCGGACAGACGAGAGAGACAAGAGACGTGAGAACTGCTTCTCGCGCTCTTTGATTATAACACGTTCAATTTGCTCGTAACTAATGGATGACCGTATGTGTTCGGATTCAAATCAGTACTCAATCACTGAACAAGCATAGATTATAGGCATTAATATTCAATCGATACTGTAATCTGGCACGAACAGGCCAGTAATGCGATTATATGGTGAACTTAGAAGCCCTGGGACGGTGTCAATTGTCTCCGAGACGGGATTGCCTGTATTATATGTTAACTTAATGTTAAAATATGTAATATTGTTAAAATAATAATTATGTTTTCTTGCTATTGGATTGCCTGTTTGTAATTTATGTTCGTCAGGTTATTGGCGTATATTGAATGTGTAAGGTATCTTTCTTTCTTCTTTTTCTTACCTTTTTACTTTGCAAATAAATATTATGAATAACCAACTATATTCCATTATTATTATTTATTGTTATTACATATTAAAGCAGAATTTTAAAAATAGTCTAATAAACATTGTAAATGTAACAAAATAAATAATAAGGTAATATTGGAAGTTAACAAAATCATTATGTTGATGGGTATTGATGATAAAAGTATATTAGTTGGTCACGGGTACATTGTTCAGCGAAGCCAAAGAGTACTTTAAGAAGTAATACCGAAAGTATTACTATTGCTTAGGAGGCACTATTCATCTCGGTCTTAGTACCTCTTCAAACTAAAGCAACAAGCACAAAACTGCATTTAAAATTATACTTGCTATGGCTCAACATAGTAATACATTTTTAATGGCCTAGTCATTACGAAGTTCGAATCAAATATGTTCTATTTTGTCAGTGTCCCTAGTGCACGCTAATAACGACTTTAAAGTGACGAATCTTGTGTGTCACCGACAAGCCGGTCATAATTAATTCTAAATATCGATTTGAAACGGCGCCAACTTGATCGACGCGCTAATCGACATTTATACAACGTAA
>JWHW01028852.1:43469-60694 GCA_000931545.1 Papilio glaucus | reverse complement strand
CAGCGTGTTTTTTTTTTAAATTGACTATTCAAAAAACCAATAATGCAGTTTTAGTTTTCATCGAAATTGGGCCCAAACTCCTTTGAGTACTTTTCGCTATTCCTCGTTGTTTCGGATTTGTCCATGCACGTCCACTTAAAAAATCATTTTATTGAGTACAATAATAATAATTAAATGGATTCCTAAGCGAATTAAATAAGAAAAGAATTCTCTGCAAATATAATTTATAAAACCTTTTTTTATTGACACGTCACTCCATTTGTAACAATGGCACTTGATTGTGAGAATCGCAGGCAATCCAAGACTTCATTCACGGCCGTCTAATAAATTTAGAGAGTCGTTGCAAAAAAATCTATTGAATTGAATTGACGGTCCAAGGATCTATTTTACCAATATTACTTTTTACAAATTTTATAAATGTCAAATGTATAATGTGTATGATTACAAAAAAAGAGATCAGCAACCCTTTAGTTGGTAAACTACAAAGAGAGAGAAAGAGGGCCACGAACGCTAAACTGCGTCCACAAGAGTGGTGGTGGTCAGCGACATTCACTCTTCATCATCAGCAACGAATAGCTTTTTTTATTATTATGAATGTTCACGGGTAGCAATGTTCACAAATCTACACACAAATCTATTTCTATTGTAAAAAATAAACCTCCATACATTTTTGTATACTATCACGGGACAATAGTTGACTTTTTGTACAAGAGTAATATTTCCACTATCATTATAATATTTTAACTTCAAGGTGAAGATGGAGTTATTTGCTACAAAATATGTATATAACCTTATCCATCTCAAAGTTTCAACCATTCGCGGCACAAATTAAATTGATTAATATGTTTAATACCAACAATAGTTTTATTTAACAAACATCGAAATTACCTTACTAATTTCTGTGTGATTTAATCATTTACTAATTAACAAGCCTGTAATGTCAATGTACCTATGTCAATTCAGTACACATCAATATTGGATTATAATGAACACGACATTGTCCTAGCCATGTCAATCTCTTCGCAAAACATGAGTTATTTCTTTTAAAACGATCCGAGTTTTTGTCGCAAAATTTTCACGTTATAAATATGCCAAGTGAAATGAAATGACTAGTCGTAAAAACATTTGTTTTTAGTATCACGTAAATGTTTTCCTGTGCTATGTATATAATCATCTATAGTGGTTCTCAAGCTTGACTGGTGTCCGGCCCCTCTAACAAAAATATCCGACTCTTGGCTTGGACCCAGCTCTTGGCTGTCTAAGATAAAGGGGTAGGATATAGCCATTAAAATAACTAGAATGTCCTAACGTCAACACTGTCGTCAGTCAGTGACCGTCCGTCCGTTATTTAGCAAGTCGCATCCTACCTTCACAACCCACTGGTGGGTCACGGCTCATAGTTTGAGGATTTCCGCCCTATAGAAGTCTCAGTGTATCATCTACAACCGACTTGTATACCACATTACAGTAACTACCAGACTTGCACATTTTAAAAGATAAATTTAAGCTATACTTCAGAATTTAAAAAAAAACGTTATCTGTTCGAGGCAAGGTTGCAGGTCCGTATGATTAATGGTGTTGTTAAATAAACAACGGTAATCCATCTGGATAGTGACGGGCTACCAAGTTGCAAAGCCGCATCCGATTGTGATTTATTTTAACAGGCATCCACTCTCGCAATGTTCATACATTGCGATTATAACCAAAGTCATAAAATCACGTATTGCTAGCACTCTCTCGTGACAATTTGACACCTCAGCCCCCTGTTTCTGCTAACACAATCATGTCACAATGCTTTAACAACTATTTATTTGGCATTTTTCTAACCAACCGTGTCTTATATATTTTTTTATGGTTGAAGTTGCCAAACGAGCAAGCGGGTCACCTGATGCTAAGTGACCGCTGCCCCAAGACATCCGCAACCAGCAAATGGGTCGCAGATGCGTTGTTTACCCTTAATGGACAGAGGGGAGGATAGACAGGAAAAAGTACGTTTCTTTTTCTCATCCATCATATCCTTATTAGAAAAGGATGAGAAAGGGAAGAGGACTGAAATTGGACCTACGGCACCTCACTCATCAGACGAAACTCAGAAGCGTACTTTTACTTCACACCTGTCTTCTGTGAGGTCGTGGTGAGATATTTGTCAGTAATGAGCCGTTACGAAACCATCTGCATTAAAATAGCAGAATTGATGCCAAAACAATATTTTTGCGTAGTAGAAATAGATTTACTTACTATATTGTTAAGATACTTAGTGACGGTCAATTGTTGCGTAACCGATTGTACTTAGTCACGCGCCGCTCTATTTGTAGCGTCAGCAAAGGAAACAGGCAATTCTTTATCGACTTACTTTTGATCTATTGTCTAATATTTTAATTCCCAAAGAGGTTTGGCGTCAGGCAGCCGGGCCCCCACCAAAACTTTAGCCAAAACCTATCAGTATGGACTCCGGTCATAGTGTGACGACCCCATAGGGATGGGAAAAGGGCAGGGAGAGATGATATGTCGAATATTTTAGGTACAAGTTTTGGCACAGGCTATAAATAATTTAGTACCCGGATCTGTGTAAGGCCACACTGACGAAACATTTTCTTCTGTATACCAGCTTATTACGCTTCGTTCAACAACTACCGTCATATTTACACAAAACTTTAATGCATATATATCTAAACCGTCTAAATATCCGTTCGACAGATAGGCGCGGTGAAGGGAGTTTGTTTTCTAATATGTATAGATTTAAAAATTAGAAAAGCCAAGGCTGCGATTTGTTTTCCATTATGATTTAAAATATACAAATATCAAAAAGAATTAAAAGAAATTGTCCCCAAAATCTTTCAAAAATCGTAGTCAGTTTTTTCTATTACACAAGCACGGCACGTAAATAGGATTCACGTGGAATTGAATATGCAAATACCTTCGAGTGAAACATGCCGTGCGGCTTATTTCAACCTATGACAAAATTTAAGGTACCGCCGTAACCTTTATGCTTCCAATATATGCAGGGAATGATCTTTCGCAATATTCTTTGAGCATGCCAATAAAGTAAACTATTACAACAAAAGTCAAATATTTCTTTTGATGACATTTCTTATAGCGCCCCTTCGCACTAAAATCGACGTTTTATCGTAACGGCAAACGGCATGACGCTCTCTTATGACGTGACGCCCCGCTCTAACCCATCACTTTCGACTAGATGTGTGTGCATACTATACCCTTCGCTGATTCTCTGTATGAGCTGTTTACTAATTTCTATTTATAAATATTATTCTGTAATAGTTATTATTATAATTAAAGTAATGTATTCATTCCACACATAAGGAAAAAATAATTGATAAGAAAAAAAGAGCAAACCTCTGATTTCAAACGGTTCAATATTTTAGTATACAACTAGTTTATAAAATATTAAATGCTTATATATATCTCTGAAGTCTAATCTAATACAGCACTAAGATTCTATGTCGGACTCGTCGGAGTCATCACGTCTATATGACGTCTCGTTCTTAGCGTTGCACCCGCGCAACATGCTTACCTACCCTTACTATGATTTACGATCGAGTGTGCAAGGAGAAAAAAATTGTACCATAGTCTAATCCCACACATACCCATTGATTCTGTTCTAATTATCGACAACGCACCTCATCACATTAAAAAAGTGCAGTGCTCGAATTTTCCAATTTCAATCTTACCGGTATTAACTTATTAGCGGTATTATCGAAATTTCTAGAGAAAGTGGTACTAATGCAGGTCCTTAAATACCTAGAGAATAAGAACATAATACCTAAGTTTTAATCGGGCTTTCGCAAAGCGCATGGCACTGAAACCGCTCTCCTACAAGTTACAGACGATCTGACAGAGGCATCAGATATGGGGCTTAGTACCATTGTGGTACTACTGGACTATTCCCGAGCCTTTGACTGTTTGGAGCCGAAACTACTTCTTGCCAAACTGGAGTATTATCGTTTCTCACAAAACACGTATCACTGGTTTCACTCATTTCTTAATGACAGAGAACAATTCGTTATAATTGAAAGCAGAGACGGTCTAAGGAGATGCTCCGCTGCCAAATGCATCCAACGGGGTGTCCCTCAGGGTTCCTTGTGAAGTCCAACCCTTTTTTCAATCTTAACAGCTGATCTACCTACGCAAATAAAACACTGCAAGATGCACCTTTACGCGGACGACACGCAATTCTACTACTCTTTCGACTGCAAAAATACATACGAAGCCTCTGCCAAAATTAACGAGGACGTGAGGAACGTTTACACTTGGTCCCAAAAAAATTAATTACATCTAAATCCTATAAGTCTCAGATGATATTCTTTGGGACCAAAAATCAAATAAAAAACGCGCTAAATCTAGAAGTCATATAAACATTTTTTCAATTGCAAAATTTAGCAATTGAAAGAGTGACGTGTGCCCGTAATTTGGGTCTGATAGTGGACGAAGAACAGAAGTATGCCGACCATGTTAGTACCAAAATTAAGGCAGCCTTTTTCAAGTTAAAACCCTATATAAAATAAGACCATACATTGGGGAAGAATTGCGGATACTGCTTTGTGAGTGGTCCTGTCTCAACTCAATTACAGCAGCACAATCTACGGCCCACGTCTCAACAATAAGGGCATATGCCATTTGTATATACAAAGAGTGCAAAATGCAAGTGTTCGGTTCTGCTTCATTTCGTGCCAAAAAGAGAGTGTATCACCCCATCCCTGAATAGGAAAGGCATGCTCAACATGGAAACAAGTACAATCTATACAGTGATCTGGAGCAAGAATCGATAATATTTATTTGAAAAACTCGCATGGAAAAAGGATTTCCCGCACACAAGCCGCCATGCAGTGTTGAATTTGCTGAAAATTTCAGAAAATAAATCAGCACGGTATGAGGGATATTTTAAGTATTCTGCAGCAAGAATATGGAACGACCCCTCTTCGGAAGAAAAGGACTACCGATAGCTTTAAACGGAAATATTAGTTAGCACTGCTGAAGCGCCAACTTGATGCGCTTTTGCCATTACCATTACAAAATGTATAGCTGTGTTGTATAATTCTGTACTTTTTGATGGCAATAAAAAGGTAATTTATTCATTTATTTAATTATATTGCATGGCACCCAAATTCAAACACCACTAAAAAGGGAAATGATGAACTGGTTAGACAGACATGATATTCCATGGATTCAGACATGCATTCCATAATAGATACTACATGGTTTACAAGGAGAGGTTTGCAGAGTTTTCCGTGGACAAGATGCTAGTTGAACATGGGAACTGTGCGTTGCGACTACCACTATATCATTCGAATTTTAATTCAATTGACAATATAATTGACTCAAATAAAAGGCTATATATGCGTTAAAAACTACACTACACTAATTTAACTACAAAAAAAAATATTGACTGAAACAGACGTAGGAATGGGGAAGTCATTAATCACAACAAAGATCGATCCCCTGCCATCCTACCAATTTTCCCAGATCTTCAGTCCATCTAGTGGGAGCCTACCTACCCATTCTGCCGAAAACTCTCTAGGGAGCTAAAATTTGCCGATTCTCTCTGTCAAAGTCAAAGGTTGATGTGCAATATTTATTGCTAATTTATTCCATTTAAGCTTTAAATACAGACAGATTCGTTATCGACGTTCATGATATCTTCATATCAAAATTTCGACTTCAATGACCAAGATAAGAACGAATATTATTATTTAGTCACGTTTTGTTATTTTAAAGAGCTTTTGAGATGAACAACAAACAGATTATTATAGTAAACGACGACACAAGGGTTGTTTGCTTGTTTATAAACAACCATTAATTACTGTAAAGTCGCTTAACAAAACATACTCTCCCTCGTTACATAGTTTTTTTTTTATAGTAAATGGGGCTCGTTTGCCCTATGTACTATGTACAGCATATAGAAACTATAGGAAGGGCTATGTAAATTATTTTTAAAAAATGCTACAGGTTGTACATAATCACCTTGTCTTTGTAACAACAAAATAATTAAACGCAATTAAAGTACAAAAAATCAACTTAGATTCGCGAAAGTCCTGAATAACTCAGAAACAACGTATCCCACGGGACCAATCTGGAAACAAATATTATCGATTGCATTAAGGACTTTCAGACGCGATTCAAAAGTGAACTTCTCCGATGATGTTTGAATGGGTCCCGGGATGACTTAGATTTACAATTGGTAGATGACGAGATTTTATTTTTTGACGAACAACGTATTGAATAACAAACGTCAGATGAAACCGTTATTAGTAGGCAAGTGAACATTCATCCAAGATAAAATAAAAGAATATAACTATACAAAAACACATAACGTTCAATTTGGCCCGCTTTCCGGAACAAATCATATAGTATCTTCGAATGAAAAGATAGAATTTATAAAAAAAAGATAACATTTCATAGCGTGATATTTCGCAATGCATCCACCCGCAAACACAATTTGGCACCGGTTCAAAGTGGAACGTTACAGCCATATCACATCTAGTGAAGCGTCATACTTACGATTTGCATGCTTTGAAAATTAACATTTATATTCCTAAAAAATTCAAACCCGAGTGTAATGAGTGAAGCACTGTTATACGAAAATTCGAAGAAAATCATAGTAATAAAACATAATGCCGTTGATCGTTTTCATTAAGATTGCTCAAAAGGAAATCAAACAAAAACAGTTAATATTTTTACATAGGTTCTACATGCAATTAAAAAAAATCTAAATGCCCAAAAATATCTGTAAAGTGAGTTTTCATTCTGTATAAAACGAACTGTTAAACCAGTCCGTTACTTTGAACTTAATTAAATTTTTGACTCGCGGATTTCGTTCGTTCCCATTTATTTTTGTAAGTTAAATGAAAAATTAAAATTCGTCCATTTTAATTTTTTAAAACAATACAGACTATAAATAAAGTCGTTCAGGATTTTAACCGTTTTATGCATATTTTTTCTCAAATGGCTAAACAGTTCTAAAATTTTTGTAATTGAAATGCTTTCGCGTTTTAAAATAAAAAGGTAGACAGAAGCCTTGCTACCTCATTCCTATATTGTTTATATATGTAAGTATATTATCATAGTAATGGGCCTCAAATTTGATATGAGAATACCCTGGCGCCATCAGATATTGGACACAAATAAAATAAAAATCCAACCAGGAACTTCGTCGTCCTATTGTCTATCCATATGAGACACTTACAGTGATTACACCAGTAACTTATCACTCCTTTCTAAGTACTGATTTAATGATACATTCTGTCATTAGTTTTAATGAGTTGTTCGTATAGTTGTAGAATTCCGTTGCGGGATTGAACGTGCGACCACAACTGTGGCCGATGCAATTACTCGTTCAATACATCACGTGCGGTCACATCGCGCCCACGATTCCTTTTTAATTAACATCTGCCACATTTAAACAAACATTGGATCATATGAAACGAACTAGTAAATGGTTTTATTGCTACTAATATACACGACAAAGATTTACGTCAAGATTCATGTTAACGGTTGGAGAATGGATAAACTAACGCCTTGTCACATTGTGACCCAGTTGCGACGTAAGTTGATAGGGAGCCCAAGTTATCTCTATCTACGAAGAGAAGCTAAACCATTGCTTTGATACAACCTTATTTTTATACAATCTGTCTAAAATCTAAAAGCCAATCCTCCAATTCAAACAGTGGAAAATGTATTTATAATACACATTTTCATAAATTTGTAACTAGTGACCCGCCCCGACTTCGTTGATCCGATCGGTACCAATTTTACCAATTTTCCTGAAAATTTCATCGAAATCGGTCCGGTCCAGCCGTTTCGGAATCCATAGAGAACGTACATACATACGTTCACACATCGCCTTTTACATATATAGAAGATGATCAGTTGAATAGAAGGGGGCGGAGACAAGATAGAGAGGAGATCGTGCTTACGAAATCTCACTTATGAGATAAAATACCGAAGTATATATCTTTTTCTATCTTAACTTCACGCCCGCATTCGTGAGGTTGTGGTAATTCCCTCCTCTACAACAACTATTGTTGCCACTGGAATTTACCCAGGTAAGGGCGGCGAAGCGAGGATTTCTGACATCCTCAAGCGCATCAGATTTACATTCGGTGGGTACATTTGACCCTGTTAAGTATCCTACACTAAGAAACAGAACAGAAGGGGAAGAGAACTAAAATTAGGCCTCCGGCACCTTACTCATCAGACAGCAGGCGGTACGGCAGAGTACTTCTACTTCACGCCTGTTTTCTGTGAGGTCGTGGTATTTCACCGGTCGAGCCGACCCATTCGTGCACTGATGTTACTGATGCGGATTCTCCCACTGTCTGTACTCCACTTATCTGCTCCAGTCCTCTTTTCTACACAAAAAA
This sequence comes from Papilio glaucus, assembly GCA_000931545.1. NCBI lineage: Eukaryota > Metazoa > Arthropoda > Insecta > Lepidoptera > Papilionidae > Papilio > Papilio glaucus. Next base: position 52,316 of record JWHW01028852.1, on the reverse strand, counting down.
CACAATCACAATCCTCTTTTCTACACAAAAAACGTTCATCACTCGAAGCGTCAAAGACGAGTCGGGCGCAGCTGTTCCCGAGGCCTATTCAACCTACACTGTTTGATTAAAGTTCTAGCGCACTTCTCGATATTTTACTACAGAAGTGAAACTATTGTACTTCGTCGGCGGAAAAAACATTTTCCCATTTTTCCAACACACAACAGCACTCCGGAATTTAAAAAGAAATTTTCAAGAGCTTCCACTTTTTCTGTTAAAAGTGTGAAACCGACGGGCAATTTGGTTAAGTGAGTTTATCAAACGTTTAATCATTTTGATAGCGTTTACGTGAAAATTAGGATTATTAAGTGTTTTTTACACTTAATATTCACGCCCGTAACACTGAGGGATAGGCGGAGATTACAGAATTCTATTTGGTATCTTCCCATCACATTTCTTCCGCTTTTTTCTACATCCATACATCAACGCTATTAATGCTAATCGATCTCAGGTACTTTTAAATACGCCTTCTTTTAGTATGTCATTAATCGGAAATCAACACTGACTCTTACTTTAGCCAAATTTCTTGTAATTCGTCGAATAACGTCAAAAAAGTTTGCCCTGTTAAATTATTAATTTACTATTGGCTTAGCATACATTCATTTCCCATCTTCCTTGCTAGAAATTTTCGCAAGAAACTTGATTTCGCGTATAATAACTTGGAATGATTTAAGTAAATGTCAAATTGTTTGCTATTGGTAACATATGTCAAGTCATGCAACAAATTGTCAAAAATATGTTACTGTCATCATCTCAATCACGTCAAGCGTTACCATGGCAACCTATATAAGGTCTTATTTTCCTATACCTCACGATACGAAAGTATGTTTTGGAATAAACGGTACCTATTTTTTGTACCCTGAGAATGTGATTGCGAAATGTAATCTCTGATGAACGGTTAAGTCGTTAAGGTGTTAAAGCGTAACAAACAAACTAATTCACATTCTCGTTCATAATATTAGAATACTAGTCTACTACAATACAGTTTTTACAAAGGTACGTAGTAGTAATGTTGCAGCCTACGAAACCAATAACTTTCGTTCTACCGAACTACTGGTAGGGTGAAGGCGCAGAATTAATCCCGCTAAGTAACAAAGTTTTACTCTCCATCAATGTTAAGATGAAGCAGCCGACTGTGCGACTGTGCATTGCTTATATCCAGAAACACTTTTAATATTGTTTCTATAACAATGATGAGAATTATGTTTGCTCTATCGTATATAATAAGATAAATAACAACAAACTTTACATAATGTAAATCTGTACTAATAGAGTATTATTAAAGAGAAAAGATGCTGGCAACGAATAAACTCGAAAAGTATAAGATGATTTCAAAAATCTTTCACCATTAGGATGCTACATTATCTCGTACTAACATAGCTTATAATAATATATCTATTTTATTAATATAAAGGCGATGTGTGTGTGTATATGACTCCGAAAAGATGCGACCGATTTAGATAACATTTTAAGGAATTGTTGTGAAGAATGCCTTTATTTTTTTTTTCTGTGAAGTTTGGTAGCGTTCGGATCAACATAATTAGTGTTACCGTTCCGAAGCCGGGGCGGATCACTACTATAGTATAAAGTAGTATGCTCTTTATTATAACGATCCTATTTCCTTTATAAATTTGATATATTTATTTTTTATGTTTGCCTTTTTAATATCACTGTGTAAAATTTCAATATTTTCAACATCTTCAATCGATCTGAACAAACAAGCGATGTAAATATAGCTACAATAGCAACATGAACAATGGCAACTCAAAGGTTTACTTCGTTAGCGTATTCGTTCACACAAAGGGAATCGATCGAAACCTCTCTATGCTTCGCGGAATATAATGCTAACAATTAATATACGTAGATTTTAAAATTTATTCTACGGGTTCATCGGTAACGCAAGACAAGAAAGCAAAAGGAAAGAAAAAAGAACGACGGGATCAATGACTGATGCTGCCTGAAAATTTTCCTAAAAAAGAGTACCTCTCGCGATTCCTTAATATAATTTGGTTCAAAAAGATTCCGTCAGTTAATTTTTATCACTGAAAGATTTTATATACACTAGCTATTGCTCGCAACTTCGTCCACGTTTTTATAAATAATAATTTCAAGAAACATTTTTATTTAATTTTCCAGACAAAAAAACTTTACTTTAAGAACAACACTATTTCACTGAAAACTTCGATGTTAACAACCTTAATGTGGTTACTACACAAATAGTTTATTTGCTTATCTAAAAGTTACTTATTTCATTAACTTTGATGCATGTAGAAATAATATTCTTCCTGGAGACGTCAAGTCATCATATCATATCTCGAGCTCAACCAGTAATTTATGGCCGCAAACTCTAAAGTAATTCATAACCAAAACGTTGTGCATGTTCTCTTTTTTTTATAAGAGAAGGGGGCAAACAAGCGGCAGGAACACCGTGGTGATCAACGTCGCCCATGGACACCTGCAACACAAGAGGAACTGCAGATGGGTTGCCGGCCTTTAAGGCAAAGATAGACTCGTTCTTGAAGGACCCTAAGTCGTACTGGTTTGGAAATACCGCCAACGATGAAATTAAATGTTCTCTGGATGTTTCTAAATGGAAAATCTACAGTACACAGACATCATTTATGCTGTATGAGATCTCATTATTGTTAAATATTTATATACTTTATAATTGACTAAATTATTATAATTCTGGGTTGCCACCGGCAACCGGGCTGGCTGAAAAACAACGCCAAGTCATCGTGGTATATTCGGCGGTCCCTTCCAGCACCGTAACTTATAGTAAATACAACCTACAATTATTATGTTAATGTTAAGTTTCTTTTCTTATTACCACGTTTTTATGTTTAAACTAATCAATGCTTAATATAAGTTTCTGTACCAATTAATAACATTATTTTCTCTGCCTCATTTGTATTATATTATAATCAATGTCGGTTCATTATAAATCGTTTGCATTTTGTGAAAGTGTTGGAATAAATGTTTTTATTATTATTATTTATATGTAGGAAAGCTTACCTGGACACATACGGGGGTTTATTACATAATATATTACAACATATCGATCAAGGTATTGTTAAATTACATACAAACGCTTGGAGCTACGACGATTAGTATTATTGCGGATCATCAATCCTTTAATGGTATTTGCAAATGGCATTCATTAGTAGCGATATGCTTAGGTACGATTGTAAGTGGTATTTGGTAATACATTGTACCTCGTGGTATTACGACTGTATATTAGTGTTTAGATATACTGATGGTCAATCAATCATTTGATAAACAATCAAACGTCACTTACGAGGCCACTGGCACTATTATAAAATATTTTGGAATTAACGAATTTTAACATAATCTTGATGTGGAACTATAGGGTACTAGCTATCCTGTCATCGTCGTACCTGTAACGTATTCTGCATTAATTCTCGCCATATTTAAACCAATTTACATTAAACCAATGATGTTTTATACTATGTTATACTCATACAAAATCACCGGTCAAAAGTGTTCCAAAGCATTGACAGCAACAATCACTCATGTCAGATGGTGTAAAAGGATAATGTTATAAAAAGATGACAGCTAGTGTTTATCACTTAAGCGTAAATGTAAACATATTACGTTATCTAAAGAAAAAGTGTCGTAAAAAATAAAACGCTTTTAATTCGTCACTTTTCGTCCGCTTACGACACATGTATCTGCTTTTGTATTATAATATCATTGCATAAAAATATTTTGTTCTATATACTAATATCTAATAATTGTAATACATAAAGTAGTCTAGCCAAGATGTAAAAAGTTAAGACAGTGTTTGAAGCAAACAAACACGACCCTCTCTTTGAAAACAAAACGAATCCTATTTGTAATACGTAATTTCGCAAAACTAGTTATAACTTCGTCGTGCTAACGCATTCGTTCGAATCTCTCACTAAACAATGTCGCCTACTATAGAGATTTTCAGCCTTGGGCCTACGTTCGATTCGCAGGTAGTAGTAGTAGTAGTCCTATTACATTTGATACCTCTTTCCGTTCCGATGTCAGTGTGCTTACATTGCTTAAATAAATAAATATGCGCTCACCCCTGTAACACAGAGGTGTAGACAGAGATTAGGGATTTTCGTTTGGCGCGATCCTGGCACATCTCTCTTGCATCTTCTACATTCGTACATCTACGCATACATGCTAATATATAATCCGAATAATTTAAATTGTTCGGTAGTTCAAATTACCTGTACATTAATTTAACTTAACTGATATTTATTAACTTATTAACACTATTTAAATCAGTGTTTTATTTATATAATTTATACCTTGTCATAACGGGAACTATAGGCCTACTTAAGAAATCTCTCGTTGTCAACCCGCCTGTCAAGAGTGGCGATCACAGCAACGAGATTGCGATATCGAAACCTACACCATAACCTACAACCACCATCATATGTTCCTTATTGAGTTTCACCTGGATGGCTGGCACTCCTCCACAGTGCGGTTCTCGCGAAATTTCCTACCAGGCACAGCCGCGCTGTGGAACGGTCTGTCCTCGGCGGTATTTCCAAACCAGTACGACTTAGGGTCCTTCAAAAAGCGAGCCATTTTCTTAAAGGCCGGCAACGCATCTGCAGTTCCTCTGGTGTTGCAGGTGTCCATGAGCGACTTTGATCACCTTGGAGCACCCCCCCGTTTGCCCCCTTCTCTTATTAAAAAAAAGCAAATACACATAAAAAGTTCTAGTTTTATTATTTAACTAGATGGCGTTAAAAAGAAATGTTCTAGATGTAATATCATCGGTGTTTGATAAGTGTGCAAATTATTAATTTAATTGGACGTCTTCTAGTTAGTGAAAATGTTGTTAAAGATTCCGAAGTAATAAAAAATAAATATATCTGACAAATAACATATTACGTTCATATTCCGTCAAGGTTCTCTTATATAGACATGAATACAGCGTGCCCTCAGGAGTTTTGGGATCGTCCTGTTTACTTTATCGATCGGTGCGCTATAAAAAGATTCATCGTGTTTTACATGGCGTTAGGAGCGATATAATTATGTCGATATAATTCCTTATAAACAAAATAAATATACGCTCACGCCCGTAACCCGGAGGGGTAGGCAGGGATTATGGATTTCCATTTGGCGCGATCCTGGCACACCTATCTCGCTTCTTCTACATCTATACATTTACGCAATTTCTTATAGCAAGCAAATAACATGCATTTAACAGTGATAAAGCTACATAATGCAAAAAATACTTTTGCAATAATACAAACAGTATCGACAACATACCGACGATGAAAGTACAATATTTCTTCTTACAATATTTCGTCTACAAGTTAGCGAAAACTACATCACGAGAAAAAAACGTCCAAATTATTTGAAAATTTGCACTCTTGTCAAGGATACACGACAATGCGTTTATAATTTTACAACTTTACAAAATTATAACTTTGTCTAGAACCATCGGAGTAGAAAATTATTTCGTAATCGGAATAGAAAATAAGCTTAAACATTGGAGACTATCGAGAGTTTTTTAAACCATTAACTTTATTTATAACCATTTTCTACACAAATGCTGGCAAGTCATTTGCAACTGTTGTTATTATGACATTTGCCTTTTCGTTTGGAGTAAACCATCATATACACTGCAATAATTTCAAAATTAATTGAAAGGTATAAAAACTGAATTTTAATTGTTTGCGGGTTGCGTCATTTAAAATTGGACGTATAATGGAGGGCGGTATAATACTTAATTGTTGCATGAGAAATGAAGGTCTGACGATCTAGATACAGTTTAATTGTGCCTCTGTTTTTGTTCCAATTACCTCGCTGGAACGCTCCCACTCAATAAATATGGACGAAGACACCCCTGGGGATGAACTGATCCAATATTTTATGTTATTTTACCCTCTACAAATTTATTCATATTTTTCTTGAATTATGCGTTTTCTATTTTTTTCATATTAAAATTCCTAATGGGACTTTATAGCTTGATGGAAAGCTAATAGCGTAAATAGCAGAAGCGTAAATGTTATCTATATGTATCTCATAAGGGTATAAGAACATTCATGAGAAGTTAGAGAAATGAAATAATATTAACCATTAAGCGTTTCAATTTAATTTTTTATGTCACGTATAACATATGTAGTTGTTTTCGTAACTATACAGCCCTTTGTGGGCTTTGGCTTGTTCAAGCAATTTCTTCAACGTCTGCCTATGCATGGCCACTGTCCTCTTATCCCAACTCTTGACGTCTTGATTCACAGCGTCCAACCATCGAAACTTTGGTCTTCCTCGGCCCTCACGACCCTCGGGACTGTTCGCCCAGGACCAACCAACTAACAACAGCCCGGGGTTCATACATCCGCTGCACTTATTCATAATGAATTATTCAGTTTCTTTACAAGTTAAAATACATTGATAGAAGATATCTATCTATCTAGATCTTAATATCAAGTTTTCTTATACACGATAAAGCATGACTTTATTACTTTTTGAATAAACGAAATATTAATTCTTTTTGACCTACCAATGTCATCATTTAGATTAAAAATTGCACAAACAGCATTGTTAAGACTCTATCTACACTAAAACGGTATTTAGACAAGAATTTGAAATCTCAGAAACATACATTAAGAGATGTCTTAAAAGCTCTCGTTTATTCATCGCAAGTCGCTTGGAATTTTTTCCCACTTGGCCTTGAAAAATCTTAACAGATTTCCATATGCGGCACTGCTTTAACGAGAAACATTGTCATCATTTTGCACAACTTTCATCGGTTTTTTTTTTCTGGAAAATGTTAGAAAGTTTTGTTTTTATTTAAAATAAATAAATAATAATTTTTGTCTACCCAACCCCAGAGGGGTTTTACGAATTTCTGATTTAGCCCGATGCTCGTCGGTTATGGGTGAGACAAAAAGGGTGGGCGTTTGTTTTCGAGATCTACTTGAGATCGGTATGTGATGATAGATCACCCCACATTCCGAGAAATGAAATGCGGATAGTGGAGGCTGTCTGTCTCCTCCAGCAGTGTTGAAGACGCGCATACCTATCTAATAGTACCTTAAGTAAACATTATTTAACCAGGACAATGCGACGAATCTTGATGTTATAAGTTAAGATTGGTGGAGGCGTCGACCTACATAATACGTCGTGAATTATCTGTGTCAAGAGATTCAAATCGTGCAAACTAAATATTAGTATTGACACAACGAATTGGTAGGTGGGAGAGGAAAATGAATTACGAATTCGTTCCCTTATACTATATTTACTTTATTTATAAATTCAATGATATTTCACGTAAGTAGAAACCATGGTATGTTTATTCATTTATTTGTATTAATTGGTGTGCTTCGGTAGTTCTGATATGAGGAAAGGAAGAATAAAGAAAAACAATACAAAATCATCTATTTTGCCCAACTGAGTGAACGAACGAACCCTGTTCAAGGTAGTCTCCTCTACTTAGAACAGGGGTCGACAAGTAATTTTAAATAAGGTCCGGATACAGTTAATAAAATGGAAGTCCAGGAAAATATATATGGTGCTTTTAAACGTATGAAAATAGGGCTAGCGATGTGAAAATGTAATTTAAATGAATGTATATGCATCAATGTTTGGCGGCAGGTTTGATATTCGATCCGCATTTTGACAATTGTAGCAATTTGAAAAAAATATCTCTGTTTCCCCTCTACGTAACTTTTCACACAATAATATAGAAGAGGATAAAAACAAAAAATAAAAAGAAGAAATGTTTTAAAGGTAACATGAGTCGATGGAGAAAAATAAACTACTACCTTTCTCAGTTGCCATAATGTTTCAAGTGAATCTTTAATGTAAAGGTATTAATTACAGAAAAAATGGCTTAACTCTTCCCATGGCTAGGGTATATCTACGCTTCCTTTGTACGCAGCAAATTTTCCCGGCCGCCTACAATTTAATTTGTTCCAGCCTCAATATGCCGTTAGACGACATTATACAAGCTCTTTAATCAGGAAGCAACCTATCTGAAAATTTTGCCAAGCAAGTTATCTGTGAATATGTTAACAAGCGCTTAAAATTGAATTTAGTTTTTTACGAACCGAGTTTCTAAGCTAAGGTTACCGAATTCATAAATAAGTATTTACTAAAAAAGTCTTTAAAATAAGCAACATCATGTGAGTCATTTCATTTTTCTTTTTTTATGACAGAGGCTAAGAGGCTAAAATGTGCTTTTTTCCTTTCGTCACATAGGCAATATGTATATTTTACCAATTTATTATTTCAGATTGTGGACTTCGTCAGATTATAATCTTACTAACCTATAATATATTATAAACAGACAAATTGGTAACTGAACGACTGATTGACAATTTGAGTGATTGACGATTTATAAAATAAATATGCGCTCACGCCCGTAACCCAGAGATGTAGGCAGAGATCATGGATTTCCATAAACTATCGAAATTAAAGTCTATGGTCAAGTTGTGAACTGATATTTTTCTTGCGTTATTACACAAAGTCTAGTGTAACAATGAAAGATTTATGGGTTAGGTTTATTAGGTTGGACATGATAGTTAAATATTCGTTCAGTTCACAAGTTTCCGTTAGTTCATATTATAAAGGTTAGTGAGATTAACGATGTTTACAATATGTCGGCGACATTTAGGGAATTCCTATTGGTATTTTTATGGCAACACTCTCCGTTAATTCATCTTCAAAATCAATAACTCTAAAATTAATGTTAATGTGACAATTATACAAATATAATTAAGATTAATGTTTCATTAAATAAAACAAAATAAACCTCACTAAATGCATATGTATAAAAATAAAGAGCAGTCC